>JAOYSI010002907.1:0-12399 GCA_025775065.1 Hiodon alosoides
CCCCCCCCCCCCCCCCCCCCCCCCCCCCCCCCCCCCCCCCCCCCCCCCCCCCCCCCCCCCCCCCGCCGCCCCCCCCCGCCCCCCCCCCCCCCCCCCCCCCAACAACAACTCTGAATTATAATGTGGTGAGTGATGCAAACTCATTTATAATTGAGCTCATGAATATGGTGAATTTTGTTATCAATCTTAAATGGAGCATATTCTTTATCTGAATCCACAGTCAGAAGTAATTTAGTGTTTTTCTTGCATTAGTGCACATCTATCAAACCATTAAAGCTTGACAGCTTGAGATTGCTGAAATATTTCTGCTACCCAATAAATAAACCAGTCAAGGAGATATGGTTTAAATACTGATTTTCATTTGTGAAATTATTTTATCTGGTCAAAAGTTACTAAAGTATATAAGGTAGTATACTTTTACAACTACAGTTTTGTTAACTCTAAAATAGTCTGATATTAAAATCTTAAATGGATACAGACATGCTGATTTAAAAGTTCTATATTTCCTTGTTAATGTTCTATATATCTGCAGCTTTTTTGGCATTCTAGTTTTTCAAAATTGACGTCCCATTTCTTATGCACTGTAAGTCTCCCTATTGAAAGAAATTCCAAATTACAACGTTTTAAGAATCATTTCAAAGGACTGCTGCTGAAAAGTAAAGTACAATTGATAAGTAATGGGTTTACAGGCTTTGAAAAATTCAGAGAGATGCAAGCCATGTGTAATTAGGTTTCCTTTAATGGGAATAGTGCAGGTGGACTGTTCAGTATCTCTTTCTGTATAATTCTGTATTAAGCCTGTGCCTGTCTGCCTCAAACAATTTTGAATACCGATGTACAGGGGCAATAAAGAGGTGCTGGTTTGACTTCAGAGACTGCAGATCACAGAGAACTGAATCCTCCAGCTCACTCTCCTCCACAAAGCAAGCTTTTTCTTAAATTATCTCCTCTATCCTCCATCAAATAGTTTTAATTGGATTAGTGTTGCACAGTTACAATAGTATTATTTTACCTCCACATTCTCTTGGCTTGTTAATTAAAGTTGCACCATTGAGAATTTACGTATTCTTTCTTTTTATTATTGTGTTTTTGAACATCTCTGCTAAACTGATTAAAAAGCGATTATCAAAACTGGTGGCTGGCAAAGATTCATTTTATGTTCAGCTTTTGTGTGTTTAAATATTCAGCTGCCATTTAAACATTTGAAAGCAGCTAAGAACATGATTCAAATATGAGAATGTATTTCGCCTGTCAAAATTGAAGATAATTTGAGCAATCAGTGATAAGTATGAGATATCATTATTAATTTATCTGCAAGTCTTTACTAACCAAGTGTTCTTTCAATATAGAAAATACTAAAATGTTTCACATGTACTCTACTTTGTTTCCCTTTCAAGAAATATCAATCATCACTTATGTTTTATTTCCCAGAATTCTGAGCACTCACCAGAGCATGCCTGACGTAGTGCGCCGCTGTGTTTCTATGTGTCATCCTCAACAGCAAAACGCAAATTCACTTATCGTGGCAACATCTAATCGTTTGCTGTGTGCTGGGCTCTGCCACAGCTCCTGTACTACCTGCTTGTTTTAATAAGCTACCCGGATGTCGGTGCCTTCATTGTTCGTGCCTTTCGGTATTTGCATACCCGATCTTGGCTAACCGCGATCAGTCAGAAGCAAACTCCAATATTGACATGAGCGCCTACCTCTATGTCACAAATATCCACATTTGTCGAAGCAGCCTTCGATGTTAGCTTAAAAAAAACCTAAAATGCTTTGGCGGATAAGTGTAGTAATTGTAAGCTGTGTAAGTTGCTTTGGATAAAAGTGTCAGTTAAGCAACTAAATTGTAAATTGTTCTTTGTAAACTGTAATGGCCTGGCTCGAAATGAAGGTTTTTTTGTACACTGTGCCAAGGAAAATCGAACAGATCGAAGGACTGAGAATCCACTCTCCAGTAGTTGGAACTGGAACACCCTACGTGCCGCCCCATGTTAAATGGTTCTCGGTAAGGATCCCCCCTACAAATGAAGATTCATTTTTTATTACTTCAACGAAACAATAATATAAACTTTTGTCTTATTGGTTGGAAATTTAAGCATGGAGGCTCGTTATGGCTTTTAAGCACTAGAGGAAACCCTTGCAGGTTCTGGTTAGCTTTGCAGTACATGGCCTTTTATTTATTAATCAGAAAGAGTCTTTGTTCAATCTTGTGATTAAAAGGTTTTTCTCTGTGCTTTCTCTAGTTACCCAGCATTGCCCCTATAACCACTGCATCACCCCGTGATTTGTTTTTATGCAAATCTTTAAAAGCTTGTAATGGTTGTCGAGGTTTATTTTAAACCCTGTGGCAAGAAAAGGTCTGTGGGGGGGGGGGGAATCTATTTGAAAAGAGGGCGGATTTTACATGGGAAAATGAATGTTTTTACATCTTGTGCTGGGGCAGGGCATGAAACTAGTGTTCATGTTGAGTCAGCAGAATGATTTGAATGCTGGCTGAATGAAAAGCAGAGATTGATCATCTGATTTAAGACATTCATTTGACTGACTTCTTGGTGCAGAGTCATTTTTTGCAGCTCAGGCGGATAAGAAGACCGGCGGGTAGATGGCAGCTAAAAATCATTTGTGAGCTAACGGCCTGTTTTGAAAGGAAAAGGATGGGCAAAAGAATGAGTCCGTTTTCTCTTCTGTAGCAGGCTAACATAATGTGTAGGGTTTTTGTTTTTAATCACAGTTGAGTAGTTATTGTAAGAAGAGTCAGAGCCAGGTCTAGAGTCAAGGCATCGTCTGTCCAAATATTATTTTACTGCATGTTAAATCATGTTTAAAAAAAGAACAAATGGGTTATTTTCAGTTATCAGTGTCATGAAAAAACTGGAAAGGAAAAAATTAAGTATGAAATAAAAATTCTAGAGGCAAACTGAGGCAGTGATTCAAAAAATTGTTTTACTGAAATTATATTGAGGACGTACTATAATTAATTCAACTTTTTTGTGTTGTTATTTGGTCTTTTTAATACAGTTTATGTAATCTAAGAGTGTTAAATACATGTTACACCATGAATTAGCCCAGCCCAAGTGTTATAAATGTCCACCAAAAACTAAAATGATAGAAATCATATATTGCAACCAAACGGATCATGCAGTATTAGTGCTTTAGGTTTATTTGGGATTGTGGGATGTTTATCTTTTTTTTTTTTTTTTATTCTTTGGAGAAATTACCTGTGTATTTTTTTTTCCCCCTGTAATACTTATAGTTGTCTTTAGTCTATACAATGCATCCAATAATTCTGAATCCAATTTTTTTCTCCCTTATTTTCACTTGGCATGGGCTTGAGATTTTAGGCATGGTGGACCGACCAAGTGATGAGTGCTTTTTCAAACCAAATCCACGGAATTTAGGAATTTAGTTTATAACAGCGTGTCTCCCTTTCTCATAATTTCCGTATCAAGGCGACAGTCCGGAGATGAATGTTTCTGAGCAGAATGAATGAACTTCATGAATGCTTATCAAATATCGGTGACCTGGTTTCAAGTCTCTGATGTAAATTTAATATCTTCATAAATGGTCATATTCGTAACAGCAGAAGTGCCGTTACGTTTTTTGGATTAGAAGATATTTTTAATTGTGAAAATGTGAATGATGTCATTTTCTTATAAATAGTAATACAGCATAGCAGTTCCTTGGCTTTTGTCCACTCTGGAAAGTTTGCAAGCACCTGTTGGATAGCTCCTCCACAGAGATAAATGAAGGCTACTGTTATGTAATATTTTGCGTATATAGCTACTGAAGGACGGCTTTCCATGTTCATGCTACGATCATATGTTATCAATTGTAATGTATTTGAAAGACCTGTTGTAATGTGTGTGGTGGTCCTGTACTGACACAATCTGATTACGAGAGGTGCTATACACGCATACCCACACTCATTTACATAGATTTTTGTAAATAGGCACTGAAAAACAGTTTGATCAAGCTTGCTTATGCCTTTTTCCCAGGAAAAAAAATACAAATTAGAAATGTATTTATAAATGTTTATCTTTAATAAATTGTATTTTTAAAATAGTAATGGGATACCTTAATCAGGTTTTTCCTTTAATAAAACTAGCTAATGCGATTTGTTCAGCTACTGTAGCCTATATTATCTGAACTTGTTTCTTATGTCACAGTACTCATCACAGATTACGATTTTCACTTGTTTTGTTTCTTTTCTAATCACCTTTTTATTTACTTATCCGCTATCAACGATTTGCCCCTTCATAGTTATGTTTACATAAATCTTAAACAGAATTGTGTTGTTCGATTGTATGAGGCAGGCAAACTAAAAACACGTGTTGCTTGTTAAAACATTCATGGCATGAAATCTTCTGAACCTTATTTTTTTATGCTTTTGCAGCAAGTGCTTTGATATTTTCTATCAGATATTGACATTGACACTGCTAGTATGCAACTACCGTAGCCACAAGCAGTTGGAAATGGGCTGGCGTCATTAACAATGTTGTCGTTGGGATCCATCTAGGAGGACATATTTGCATGCAGACCTGAGTATTTTTATAGTCACTATAAATATAATGGATTTGTAAAGTGATTTATGTGCAATTCATTTTCAAATTCCACGTTAAACGTATATTTACTTCTCATTCAGCGATTCCATCCGTGTTCTCATTTTTATCTGATTCCATGTCATTATGCGTGTTGGACTGTACTAGCAAATACTGATTTTATTAGAAATGTGTTAAAATTGTCTTGAGGAATTATGTCATTCGATTTTTATAATTAATTAATATTACTGTGGAATAGAACCACAGCTACATGATGAACCAGATGTCATTGTTTTTTTTTTATTGGGGTGTTTATCTGTAAAACCAGAATTCCGGCATGCCTATTTGTGCTATTATGAATAATTTTATTATCAATATGGATTACAATATGCCAGTGCTCAGCATATAGGTATTAAAGAGAATTCTCTTAATTTAACTTTCCTTCCAACAAGCAAAAACCATTAATGTGGAACATTTAATTAATCCAGTGTTCTAAATTAGTTTCATATCTTCCTCCAGCATAGAGAATGAGCAACCAATGCTAATGTTCTTCTCTCAGCTTCTGTTTATGTCTACATCATGACATCTTTTAATTAGTAAAGTATCTAAACAATCCATCTGCTTTTTCTACCCGTTTTCTGTTGTTAGAGCAACTGTACAGTACAGAGAATTTATTTCAGAATTCAAACCATCTAAAATATATAATGTGTATATATAGCTACATCCACTACATTAATGAAGCATTATTTTGGATTTTGAGAAGTTGCTTCAGTTTATGGCATGGCATGCATGTTTGGACATTTATTTGATCTTTTTACCCCTTTGTTAATCCATATACAGGAATTGAACTGCACATTTTTATTTATTTTTAGTATTAGAATTTGTTTAAAAACATTCTGTAGGATATATTATTTTAACCTGTAATCTCCTATAAAACAGCCTTTGAAACTGTGTTCGATATACCGAACAAGCGCCAAATTCATGGCTCTGACATTGATTTTCCTGAAAAGAATATCGATTCCCCCTACCCCTCTTTCCCAAGAAAGTCAATACCTTGGATGAAAGTGAAGTTTGTGATGTTAACCTTATCATTCTTTCTTAATCATTCTGTTTTGGTGTGATTTTGTGACATCTCAGTAAGCTGACACCACATGTCAGACATTACTTGCCATGCATGTGGACTGAGTCAGTCTATTAATTTAGCTGCTTCCCCTTGAAGAACAGGGCCTCTCTAGAACAGTGCCTGTTAGCCAAGGATATGTTCTTGGAGGTGTCACACACTTAACCGTGATCTAATATAGTTAATATTGCTTATTTCTCCAAAGTTTATAAGGCTAGGTATATCCGCAAAAGTAAATCATTTGATAAATTTCAAATATATAAACTATGAATTTTTTATTTTTATTTTTTAGAAGAAGCCAAAATAGTCAATGTCTGTCAAAGTTTACAGGAAGCAAATTTTGTTTTGAGAAAATGTCTTTATTTAAATCCGTTCTATAAAAGCAAATGGGCTCTAGGGTTAGGTACTCGGCCTCATGTTGCCTGTAGCCATGTCAATATTCATTGAAATTATTCACCAGCTGTTGTAATCTTGGGGAAAGTACTTGAATTTCAGAAAATTTTCTCTGGAAAAATCAGCCAACATAATTCATTTATCTAGAATGCAAAGTAGGTGTAGTGCAACCCTTCTGAACGTGTGTGTGGACTTCTACCTATTTTTTTAAATATTACCATAGAGCAGTGGTTCTCAAACAGCGGCACACTGGTGTACTGTGGGAGGTGGGTCGTTGTGCCATGGAATTTGCCATTGCGTTAGGAATAATTGACGACGGACCGTTGAATTCTTGAAAATTAATGCACAGCCTGAGGTGGTAAATCGGCCACGACGCAAAGCGGGCCGGAGTCAATTATTACGCTATAAGGACATTGTTTCTGGTTTATTCTCTAGACATTTTTCAGATTTTTGTCCCTAAAACTCTATTGTGTCTAGAACTACTTTCTTACACCTCTGTCACTGAAGCCTCCGTTACTAATCCAAAAGCGTGTGTGTGTGACACAGAGATAGAGAAACAGAGAGAGTGCCAGCGAATCTGTCATACATGAGAAACACCGGTTTCCAATATTTATTTTATTTAGTTCATTCTTTCTATTCCATGTATTTTAAAAAATGTTTTTCACTCTCAAACCTGTCTAGTGGTTCGTCGCTGGTTGTTTTATGCTGTTGTCCGCTGCCTTTGATGATCTTTCATTTTAAACTGCTGTCATCTGGACAGTCGCCTCATCCAGCTGTCGCCCAGCTGCTGAAATTGCCATACTTTCAATAAATATTATAAGAAAAGTCTAAAAATCAAATTTTTGTCATGTTTGTCTTGTTTCCATTAGTTTCGTTAATTTAAAACTAGTGTGTGCGCATGCGTGCGCGTGTGTTGCCGTGTTGGCCTCAGGTTAGTGCTCTTTATGAAACTTTTTGTATTGTTGGTAAAGCATCAATTCATCATTTAAAAGCACTTTAATGAGTTATGTAATTAACAATACAATCTGGTTTTGTTTTGCTAAAACATTGTTTCAAGTTTATTTAAATTTGTGTTTCAGAGGCAGCATAGGGTTTAATGCAATTTATTTTCACATTTACGCATTATTGTGTTTTGAGAAAAAAATGGTGTGCCTTGGAAATTTCGTATTTACAACAGTGTGCCTTGGGAAAAAAAAATTGGAGAACCACTGCCATAGAGAAGGCTACCATTGGAATGATTTTTTAAATAATGTGTGTTTGAGTGTGATTAAAATATTTTTTAGAAATTTTATTGAGCTCTTAACCACTGATATAAAGCTTTGAGAAGTATCTATTTGATTAATAAAATCCAATGTTTGTTCTCACCAAGTTCATCTGAGCATTTGTTTACTGAAGTGTAAACTAACTATATTCGTTTTTACTAATAGTAGTGTTTTAAAATGGGCTGATATAATTTCAAGCTGCTCAAAATTAGTAACTTGGAAGTTGTAATATAAAGTCTTTTGCCTTATCAGATATACCCTAAAGGATAGGGATTCGGTCTAAATGGCCAAATCAGCAAAAGATGTCCTTTAAACCTGTGATGTTCATGTCTCACAAGATTGTGGCTTTTTTTTTGTATTGATTGTTCTTTGCTAAATGAGTTTTTCATAGTGGAACCTGTCTTTTTAAATTATTATTATTAATTTTTTTTAATTTTATTTTATGCTTCTATGAGGCTCCTCTACCCCGGAGGTATTATCGACTGCTGTTTCACTCAGACTTGTCATAGCACTAGCAAAAGTTTAGTTTCACGGAAGGAAATGCATGAATTTATCAGCTGCCAGCGGCATGTCAGGAAATGATTGCTGGTAATGCGCTTCCTCTGCGTTTTTCCGTGGGAATACTCTAGTGTCATAGACTGTAGATAGGCATGGTTAAAGTTCAGTTTGATGTCAACCAATTTGCACCATTTCCTTGGAGCAAAAAGGATAATTCAAGTGTCTATGTACAAAATGTTATGACATTTCCTACCTCTACTTTGATAGCAGCAAAGGGTTTGCCAGTTTCTCCCTTTCCTCTCCCTTCAGCTATTGCTCTGTCTATGCTGGATGGCTGAACTAATTGACTATATTAGCTGATTATAGAGGTAGAATAATTAAATTACCCATCCAACATGTATGAGGTTATGCTATTGCTCAGGACAGGACACAATTGAATGAAACGTTTCTTTATTATCTCTTGGTAAATGACGTGAAATTTTCAAGGAATTAATTACAAATGTATCTGCAAAGAATCCAGATTGTGAAGTAGGCTTATATTAATTGTATCATCTCCATGAGTGTTTTATATGCACATGATGTTAATGAGGAAAGTAAGGATTTGATACCTCTTTAGAAAATTTTAATAATATGCAAAAGTAGTGAAAAGTCGTTTCTAAAGTCTTACCAAATGGCGAAAATCTGGGAGACCCATATGTTTCGTATGTTTGTTTGTTTTTTTTTCTTTCTTTTTCTTTGCCTCTGAAAGCATGTCTCAGGAATAGTTTGATAATTTTTTACTTAAGTGTAAAAAGTAGTTTTTTGTTTTTTTTAATTTGTAACTGCCAATTATTTTCCTTAATTTTCGCCCCCCGATTTCGGAATCATAGTCAAGTAATATATATTAAGCAAAACTGTAAGATGATCTCCTCGTCATTATCAGATGGTATCTGAACAGTATATCATCCAGATGTGCGTTTTATGTTTAAATAAAAAATAGAAGGAAAAGAAAAGTGGCACTTCCAACAGTGATTTTGTTCAGTTCCATGAATGGCAAATTATATTATACAAATTCAGTAGTTCGCTGAATTCAGTAATTAATAATTAAATTATTAATTTTTAATAATTATTTTTGGTATTCAGTATAATAATTTTGTACTGTACACTTTCATCTATGAATTCATTAATAAATATATGCATAACACACTGCTGCCTAAGATGTAAGTCTTACTCATAGTAAGTCATTGACAGAAATATGATGTGATTCCTTTCTGGAATTGGGCAGACAGATTTTATCAGTAATAGCTGTGTCCATCACTGCCCTTTCCCTGCATGTCGCCATGATATGATGGAGAATTTCATTTTACCAAAAGACACCAAAATTAAAAGTTTCAGTGTTTATCATCCAACAAACCTGGCCGAGGGCCCAATTTGAAGAAGACACTTTTGCTATTAATGATGTATAGTTTTGATTACAATAACATTGGTAATACTGGCATCTTTTGAAAGAATATTACAAGAGAATTGCCAAAAAATGCCAAAAAAAGGTTTGTAATACTTAAATGTCGTTTTGCTCACGTAATTGTGCTTGTAGCTAGGCTTCACAGAACATGCTGTTGTGTAAATGATCTTGTTACCATCCCCCGACCGTCATCTTGTGGGGTTAAATAAACTCTTACGAGTAAGATAGGAACATGTTCACACACCGTAGAAGTTACTTTTTTTCCAATTACTTGACAAATACCAATCCAGACGCATGGATTAGTTTTTTGAATATGTTGCTATTAGATATATAAGTAGAGGGCGGGCTCTTTGAGTGATTGTACTCCTAAAGTGGCAGTTTGGATTTATTGGGTAATAAGAAACTATTTTCTTCTTTCAACCACAGTTTCATTTTGATAAGGGTAAACTATTTTTTCAAAGAAAGGGTTTGATGATTCACACAGTTTTAAAAAAAATTTTTATTTAGTGGGTAAAAAATTGACTTATTTCCAGATTTTATGATCATGGGCGCTGACACCCATACTGACTAGGGTGAGTGCGTTAAGGAGTCAGTATGAATAAATTGGATAAAAGCATGTTATATAAACTTTATATTGAGTTTTAATATTAATGTGCTTTACTGAAAAAATATTCAAATTTTCCTCTTGGTAAGGAAGAGACTGATGGCTCGGAAGTGACTAGGATTGAAGGAGACTAGTCATACTTCCTCGTCATGCCCATGTATGGTTGAAAGATTTGGAGCGACAAGCTGATACATTGCCGCACTTGCTGAATCTGCTGAATACTAAAATTGTTGATTCCAAACAAATAATAAAAATGTGTTTATTAGAAAAATCACAATAAGGGTTTTACTGTCAGGATGAGCGTTTATGATGTGATCCAAGCTCTCATTTCCCCCATCTCAATTGCTCTTCTTGAGAGGATGCGCAGCTCCGTGTCTGAGACAGAGCTCTTTAAATAGCATTCACCTGCCTATGATTTGTCAGCTCCAGTGTGTCAAATCTGGCCTAGAGAGCACACCTGCGACCCTGCCAGCTAGATAATTCACTGTCAATATTTATTAACCCGGGGCCATTCTCCACAAACACACTCTTGGATTTTTATGTGAACGCCTTTCCACAAGGGACTGGGCTCTGACCTCAGGCGTTCTCACGTTTCATTTCTGATCTTGTATTGGACAATCAGTCCCAGCTGGTCCTTAGACCAAATTCAGAAAGTGCGGCGCTATCTCAATTTCAGTCAGACACGCTATTCTGTAAAGCTACAGAGAAAATAAATAATTAAATAATTAAATGAAAAATAAGATGCATTCTAGGATCCTATTATCGAAAGCTGACAACATAGCAGCTACTATGTATATGTATTGAACGATATGCTTTGTCAGCTGTAGCCTATGACGTGTTGTACTTTCATTATTGATGCCTAGTTGACAGAATTTGGCATTTACTTAATGCTCTTTGTGTTGCTGTGGTTAAGGACGTCTGCTAAATTAATGAAAGAATATGTAGGAACTGAACAGTATCAAACCACTTGATGTAAGATGTAATGGGGTGGAAATAGAAGGTTCACATTATGGCTGTCAGGGCCCTGTATTTTTATATGCAAAGCAGTGTGACAAGGCGTGTGTGTCTCTTTTTTGCACTTTTCTGTCACTTTGTTTCAAAACCTTGACCTTTAAATACCTCTTGAAAAGTATACATCACAAATTCCACCGTTGCAATGAATGTTTGGAAAATAGAATTGCTTCATTATACCCTTTTATACTCTTGTCTTTTTCTAATAGCTTTTTAAATTTAAATTAAATTTTTTAGAACCTAATTTTTAGAATTAAAAACATTTTCTTTTACCCACTGTACACAAGAGGATGTTGAACAGGGGAAAGCCAGGTCACAAAACTACAAAAAGCCCAACTGTAAAAAAAACTCACGTTAGGCTGAGACCTTATACTATACCAGGGGTCGCAATCCCATAGATATGTTACTACTTCTTTGGACCTCCCCTTTTAACTTATGACACACCTTAAAGTCATTTTCTTTTTGGCTGCTCCTGCTAGAAGTGAGGATTATGACATTTTTAGTTTAGGTCGGTCAAAAATAGTTTCAGTAAAACAAGTAAATTTACATCATTTCAGAACTAATACTGCACTGAGATTGCACCTCCCTCATGCGTAACAGTTTATCCGTGTGGTCCACTCTATTTCAGTTTCCATATCTGCACACTAATATACAAAATACATTTTTTTTGGTTGGCATTATACTTACTTAATAAAAAAACTGCTAATGATATGCATACCATGCATTTATGAAGATAGTTAAAGTTTTCAGTGACTGACATATTCCTTTGCAGAAGAAGATATCACAAAGATTTAGAAGATGTTTGAACATACAAGCTTTCTTTAATTAATTTATCCAGATGGTGCACCGTGCCTTTTATGTTACATTTCTCCTCATTTACTTTTTTGAAAGGATAAAAAATCAACTGAAAAGATTTTATAAAATATATAGATTTTTAAATTATGCCTGCCTATCCTTTTTATCATGTGCTCAGCAGGACAACTCCTAAACAAAATATTTGATGTATGTGTTTCAGTTATAATAATAATGTTTGGGCTTTCTGTTAATAACTATATTTCTTGATGCTGTCAAGGTCAGCTCAAGTCACACACACACAAACAGTCCTTCTCCCCTTTGCAGCTCCTTTGTTTGTAATTGTTGACCACAATGTGATGGAGACTAGGTATTTCAGGGATGTATTGCTTAGGGACTGGTGCTGTGACTTGGTATGCAGAGCATTTTAGACTTATGTATATATTTCCCTTTCAAATGCAAAAATATGAATATGGGTTTCCCCTTTAAGAACCAAAATTTCTGAGCATATGTCATGCGAATGCGCATTCTTATTAAAGCACGTCATTCCTCCATTCTCTTTTTCCTTCAGGCATGTAGAGCTGAGCTTCAGATGCTGCTTACTGTTTTTGACCACAATGCAAATCACCTGAAAACCAGGTGTTCGGCCTGTTCACAAAGTGCGTGCGTGGTTTTTGGGGGGGGGGGGGGGGGGGGGGGGGGGGGGGGGGGGGGGGGGGGGGGGGGGGGGGGGGGGG
>JAOYSI010002907.1:12409-48705 GCA_025775065.1 Hiodon alosoides
CCTTTTTCCTTACGGCATGTTTTTCTTAGCTTCTTATGCTTCTTACTGTTTTTTTCCACAATGCAAATCACCTTTAAACCAGGTTTTGGGCCTGTTCAAAAAGTTGGTGCGTTGTTTTTGCCCCCCCCCCCCCCGGTTCATAGGCATCAGGTTCTAAACTATCTGGATGATTAGCTCATCTGCACCAAGTCTCCAGATAAGGAGCAGCTTCACACGCAGCTTTTCACCGACCATCTCTCAAGGCTAGACTTGCAAGTGAACCATGCCAAGAGTGGCGTTTTACCTTCATACCAGGGTGGAATTAAGTCACCCAGTCTTTGGCATCTGGTGACCAAGGTTCTGCTCTGGTCAGACACACATCGCATCTCACTCTGGGCAGTTATTGGCCATAGAGTGTAACGTATGGTTCGGTGTGTATTGCGGTACAGTAGGAAAATGAAATGCAGACCGTTACTGTAGATAGGATTTTTGTTGTTGTTTATTTGGCAAAAGATGCTAACTAACCCAGGAACAGATCATGAGCCATATGATGGCTGATGTGATTAAATCAGGAAGACGACACACTCACAAAAAACACTAACAAAATAAAGTCTAAATCTTTGCCTTACCTTTTAAATCCAATGATTCTTTATGAACGCCATGCCATTCTTCTCTCATTGTACACAAGCACTCTATAAACCTATGCAATACCGTTTAATTCTAGTGTTAGTTTTATTCTGTCCATTTTAAGTAGTTTTTTTTACATGATTTTAACTTTTCCCATGGATGTTTGCTGTCAGTCGGAGGTCTGGTCAAACTGTGTGGATTGATTGATGGTATTTCTAAAGCTGTTGTACTATGAATTAGCTAGTAGTAACCATGCATAGGCCCTTGATTTCCTGGTGAGTTGGTAATTGGCTACTTTATATTTTATCTCTATTGAGCTGAATAACAGATGTTTAATTCTCTATTGATTTTTTTTTGTCATAATAGGACCGCATGTTAGACATACAACACAAGATGTGACGTGACTATGGACTCAAGGATACCGAGCCTCAGAAGTAATAGAATTGGTATTGGTTCAGGATACTGTGTGTGTGCCACACAGTAATTTCATTTTCTCTATATTAATGTCATCTGCTTTACAGTAATGACAGTGTGCAAATGACAAACCACCTCCTCTGTTTGCCGTAGATTTTTCTGCTTGTTAGAAGGGCTCAACAGGGCTTTTTCATACATCCCTAATTCCCCACAGTGTTACCCTGTGGTTCTTAATCCTGGTACCGGGGACCCTCTGCTTGCTGGTTTTTGTCCCAAGCTACCTCTTAATTGGATTTAACTGAGTTGCTAACTGAATCTAAGACTCACTCTGCTCCCAGTTGTTTGACTAATATCTACTAGAAATGTGCTGTTATTGGTGTGTTTTGTGCACCGTGATTTGCAAATTCCTGACACTGAAGGGTTTTGCCTTTATGAGTCTGAATATTAATCCATGATTTTCTGTCTCTTATTAGTATTTAAATAATTGTGGAATGAAAGGTTAATTGGAGCTTATGAAACATTTGTAAATGGCAATGAAGTTTGAATTGGCCATAATTAAGTCCTTGTTAATGTAACTCAATTGGATAGATTGTATTCTTTCTGAACCAATCACTATTTATCTATAATAAAATTGCCAATTTAGTAGCTACATATTTTTACGAGAAATTTTTGGCTTCCGTTTTATTAAGCTTTTATGTCCATCCTGTGTCAGAGCTTTTGGGGTGGTCCAGATAAGTCTTGGGTGTCCTAGAATGACCTTAACACCAGTGCAGTTGAGTTTGTAAAAATATTTAGGCTTCGCGTGTGAATTTTTATGGAGCATAAATGGCTTCATTTTCTGTTCTGTCAGCTACAGACTTTATTGGAAGCAAATTCTCCCATGTCTGCCGTGCCTTGCTGTGTCCAATTGGCATATATTAAAAAAAGAAAAGGATGTCTGCTTTTCTTGGAACCCTCTTTAATACCAGTGAAATAAAATTCTGTGACTGGATAAGAGGATTTAAGAAAGCAAGGGGCAAAACAAATAACAGGGTGACCTCATATAATCATTTTGATTTAACCTGAACTGTAATGTGTGTCAACATGCTCTAAGCCAATTCCTTTGTCTGATATATGAGAGTGATGAAAGTAACTGTTTATGCTAGAAGATAATTATTGTCAGTCTGGGTTGGTCAAAAGTGTCAGTGTCTCAGCTGAGGCAAATAGGGATTAGCAGGCCTCAAGTGTGACGTGGAATTACTTAAATGACTCCTGACTGCTATGTAAGAGAGGCTCAGTAAATAAACCAACATTGAAGCCTGAACTGCAGTGTTCACTTCCTTAACCATTAATTTTTTGGGGTGCCGTGCCTTCAGTTAAACATTAATGTGCTAGTCTGTGCCATCTCATTCTCCTTTCTGACTTCTTGCAGCAATCAGCTCAGTGTTTGCCTCTGGCATGGGCATGAAGGAAAGAATAATCCTCCCTTAAGAGTACCCCAGTGGAACGCTCAATATATCGCCACCAAATGGAAACCCCACTCATGGTGAAAATAGATTCCATGATCCATTACCCTCATTACCCGTCAACAGTCCTGTGCCCTACTACTCTATATGTCCCCTGAATCAGAAATACTTTTTCTGTCCAGGAAAATATCTCGGAACAGTATATTGGCTTGTGCCTGCCATGCTCATATTAAATCATTTCCACATAATCAGATATACGGCCAAATTATTGAATGAATTGCTTATGACTCTGCTTTCCCTGTCATATAGAAGCCCTGTCAATAAATCTCAATATTTTGGAAAATTGGGAAAGCAATATGCTATTTTTATGATCTGCATTTTTATCTTTAACGTATTGCCAGAGTCATCATTTCAACCTTCAATGCATGTATGTAATTAGTCCATGTTTGGGCTTTCGAATAGCCGTGGAAAAACCAGTTTGCTGCATTAGAGATATACACCGTAAACCCACTGGAAAGTCACTCCAATTAATCCAAATGAAAACAATGGCTTGATGAATAAACCTCAAAATATTTATTTCCAAAGTCCAAGAAAAACGATGGTTCCGATATTCCAAAATAGAACTTATGTTTATATAAAAAATGTATGCCATCCTGGTCTCTTAAATATTTGCCATAACATGCTTATACATAACTAAATTACTGTATAAACCATAAAATAAATTCAATATTTGTGTAATAAAATAAATACCTGAATAAGTTATCAGAAAATATTTACGTTGGTTATTTTGAAAAGTTGTACATAATAATCAGTGCCAGGTGATGAATAGAGTTTTATTTTTCATCCTTTAGCAGACCAGTACTAAATGAGTTCTGTACTAAGTGGTTTATACAGGGCCGCCCATGCTTGAATGCGCGTGCCTTTTTAAAGCCAGTCAACTATAACAGTGAACAGGCAAATTGCTGTCTTAACCATGATAAACTGTTCTCCTTAAGTAAACATCTCAACATAACATGGATACCCCTGAAATTGCTATAAAGCCCATTTGAAAAGTTGCTGGGGGGGACTATGGCAACATCACATACCCCTTAGTCCCTGGGGTTGTCCTGGCTGTGGTAATTATGACAAGAATGTTATAAAATATTGGCTGTTATCAAGGTGAGCATTTGATATTTGTAAGGACATAGTCTCAAAGGTTACATGTAGTTCAGGAGAACTCTAAGGTACAGGATGGTGAAACTGTTATAGTTCACACTGAAATTGTCTGTAGTTGTGAAGTGCTGAGAGATACTGAAATAGCTGAGCCAAGAGACACGAAGCAGTGGTCCCTTGGCTGAGTTTATTTTTGGCTTCTGTTCGTCCGAGATTGAAGACAAAAAAGGAATTCATTTTGAAATGGACCGAACTTGGGTCCTATTTGAACAAGTGTGCGCACACAAGCAAGCTCAAAGCTCTAAAACCCAGCTGGTGTTTCTTCCTGCAGCTCAGATATGTGCGTTGAAAGGCATGTACTGCAACAGAGATTTTCATAAAGGCCTGTTTAGACCTCAAATATGGTTTTCTGGGTTAGCCTGCTGACAGCACAGTTAGTCTAATTCTCGCTAACCCAGGATGTGTGTCCTCTTGAGATCTTAAGACTCCTAAGATCTTAAGTCCCCATTCAGTCCTTCTGAGCACCCATTGACAAGGTCTCATTCAGTTATTTTACGCAGCACATTTCAGGGATGGCTTGAGTGTAACACAATGTGATTGGATTGGAGGGGGGAGATGCCTGAGATTGTGTTGCATCATGTATGAACTCAAATTGCATCGCTTCCATTCACTCGATGGTGCTCCAACTTCCTGACTCCTTACTTCCTGTTTTGGAAACGGAGGATAGCGAAGCATCCAGCTGTAAAAACTAATCCAGAAGTAGATTGATTGAAACTTTAATGCTACCTGGTGTTATTCAGAGCGAAACCGCTTCAACCATGGCAGGGGAGAAGCAAACAAATCGTCTACTACTGCCAATGCAATTTGTACAATGCTCCTGATCTATTCATTGCAGGTCCTGACAATCCTTTTTACATCTGACACATACGTAGTCAAGAACCTGAGGCTCATAAACTGTAACACATTATTGATTTTGAGTGCAAATCCCCATACAAATTATAATTCAATTTGTTTTTGGTCTGGATTGCATTTGTTTCATTTTCAGTTCTTTGATATAATAGATATCCTAAATTTAATTTTGCTGTGTCATACTGGATACTGGAGATCTAAAATGGTAATTACGTGTCAAAAAACAAGACTAAATGTCAATTCATCATGGCATAGCACCCACATTAGTAACCCAATTGCACATCATAACCTGAGGTTATCTTTCCTAAACCAGTAAGCACAATCGAATAGTAAGCAACACCATCCATAAGAAGTACCTTTTTGTTCATGTAGAATTGGAATAATATATTGATGGAACTGAGAAGTGTTGCTAATTCTTGCATGGATAATTAGATTGGAGCTTCAACATCAAATGGCAGTTTTTCCTGGTAATTAATTTGCTTAATTTTCTGCGCACTTGAAGTTATTTAAAGTGCATTACCTCTAAGCGTGTTCACAGGGTGACCTGTTGAAATTAGTTTGAATAAAGGCACTTCCCATGCTAATATCGCTTATGCCATAGGACCAAAGAATATCAACCCTTTATCCAATTTAAAAAAAAAAAAAAAAACTGCCAGCATAAAGATATAATTATAATGGGGTTTAATTGTTAGATTTTTCTTTTTACTGTTCAACAACAAAGCATGACAGTCTATAGAACAAAGCTTTATTCCCCTTTAGCTGTGGATAGGTGAAAAGCTGTTCGACTCATTATCCTGATGCATTTTCAGTCAAAATACATCAGAGGAATACCAAATCAAGACAAAATAGATTGTGATCATGGGGGTGTATCCCACTAGAAACATTTAGTGCTTTAAATGTAAAATGATAAAAGGGATTAATTAGCCAACAGCTGGGGCAGGTCTCCCTACCAATCAGAGTCATAAGAGCTACCTTGTTACTGTGAGCCGATTAGTACTGGCACGGGCCCAAGTCTGTGTGCACCACTACATATTCTGCAAATGTCCTTTTGCGGCAGCAGATGGCTTAAGATGCATTAATAAGGATGTGGCTTTTGACTAACAGTTGCCCTGGAAATGTCCTATCTGTCCAGTCTGTGGAGATATAGATGTAATAAATCAGTTTTTTTTTTTTTTTTTTTCCTTCCTTCCCACCATCAACCTGAAAGAAATACCAATGCCCTAAATATGAAAGTTGAGGAAACGTAGAGGAGGTACACAAGGCACTTGATTTCATAGGTTTATGTCCCAGTTGTATACATTTCTAGCTCAGTACTTGGTGTGGTGGTTGTTGAAGTATGTTCTAAAACGTATGACCCTAATGACAGAAGCCAGATTTTACATCCCATAAATGGGAAATTTATAGGATAAAACTCAACACACCTGCAGCCATTTCCGGAATTGTGATCCTCACAAGCATTTTGAAGCAATTTATTAATGTTTACCCTTCTTTGGAGCATTACATGTTTAATTCTGAAACATTGGGGAAGTATGCAGATGAGCTGAATTAACTTGCTCAATGTTTCCCAGAAAGCTTGCTAAATGCTGACAAGATTCTCAATATAACTTGTCAAATAATGCTTAATTCAGTTGTGCAAATTCATTTTTCAGAATTAAGTAATGAAACGAGTAGTTTACATCATTTTTTGTACTCGTTTCCTCAAGCTCGATTTAAAACATGCAGTATGCAGTATTTTGGGCTTGAGTTGTTTGAGCAGGGGAAGAAAAGGTTCAGTTGTCCAAATTATGGCAGCAAGAGCTTAATTTAAAGCTTTTTGTGGCAATAGTCTTAGGGGGAAAACAAACCTTGGTTACTGTGATTTCAGTCCAACATTTGACCTGAGGCAACAAATGCTAAATATAGCCTTGCCTAAGTTCTTGCATTAGCAAATTAGTTTGGAGAACAAATATTGCTCAGAGGTAGCTTTATTAATAATCTCCATAATGTAGTCATTGTTTCATCTTGTTTGTTTTTATGTTCAATATTTTAAAATTTTACTTCACTGGTTCAAAGCCCCTTCCAAGTGTCCAGATCACTACAGGAAATCAGGAATTGCCTGATTTAGCAATAAATACACATAATCAAGGTGTTATTAAAACATTATGCTATTTGTGTCTGTCCTGTAAAATAATGGACAGATCTCTCAGAACCTTTCAAAATCGTTTGTGTGACATTTTAAAACTTTAAACTGCAAAACGTTCAGATTTTAAAATGAAAGTATTTCTCACGTTATTGAAGCATCTATGCTCCCTTATTTTCTGTCAAGTTTTTTGAAAGGATATTGGTGTTTTGTATAGGTTAAACATAAAATTATTTAATTTGAAAGTTTGATGACTACATCGCCCCCACACACTCACACACAGTTTACAGATTAGTAAGTAAGGAGCAGAATTATTTATGTTTAGTCAATATTTTTATTTTTTCCCCATCCTGACAGTCCACTAAGTTTTATTGCCTAGGCAGTAGAGGTCTAAGTTCTTCACACTGGAACTTAGTGGCACACTGGATATATTTTTGTATTCAGTGTTGTCATAAGGAGAACTAAAATTTCTTGTAAAATCACTAGCTAAGTTAGAGTACAGTAGCGACATTGGTTTTTCGTTTAACACTTCGCCTTCCTAACATATGATGGTTTCGACTAGAAAGGAAAATGGAAGCAATTGGAATTTATATAATCAATTAACATTAAACATAGTCAGTGGAATATTTGTTTTCTTTAGCAAATTTCTTTAGCTAGCTAGGTCAGCTAATAACATTTAGAAATTCCAAAAGACGAAAAAAGACTAAATCAGTGCCTATATTTAATTTTAGTGATTAGTAATGGGCTTAGACTTGGTTAATATCATTTAAAAGTAGGCTGCCAGATAGACATTTATATGTTGAAATACATATATAACTTAACATTAAGTTATAAAGGTTATTTAGACAGAGATCTGATAAAATAAAATAAAATTCCACACACACAAGCCACAACATATTCTATACAATGATATACATGCTTTTCTAACAAAATCATTAATTTTAAGATTATCATTTGACTGAAATACGGAGTGAAATTATTGTTAGTTAAATATTTATGGGTAACTCCATAACTTGCTTACGGAATCATTGATGTAAATTTTGATACATATTATACAGACTAGCGAATTATACGTTTTTTAATTTTCCTGTCCTAAATTCTGTTTTTCCTGTGCATTATCTGACTCTTTCCAAGTTGAGTAATTTTAGACATGAGTAACTGTAGGTTTGTGTCTGAATATGATCTCAAGGCCGTCTTTTGTCACCCTAATTCTCTCCCTTTTCAATAATGCTTTCTGGTAATGGAGTCTCAAATGTAATTACAGTGGTGGAGCGATTCCGTGTCTCTGTACATCAGGCACCACATTCTTGTGGACATGACCATGATGGTGTTATTAGTCAACTCTGCCCCTACATGAGCACCCTTACAGCTGCTGGGAACTGAAGCTTTCAAAAGAACCACTCTGAAAATTATAGCCATAATTTTGGCTGTTTCAGCCTTGAGACAAGCCCTGTTATTATTTGTCCCCCAACCGTAAGAAGTCTGCAAATGTTAAATATTCTTGATGATCTTGTGATTTTTAACACGATGCAAATTGTAAGGACATCCATGTTTGGCCAAAGAATGTTAAAAGTTATTTAAAAGTATGTGGTGGGCATGTTAAAAGTTATGAAAAAGCAGCCAAACACTGCTCATATCAGTTATTAGTTCATTAATGATGATTAGCAGTCATCGTTATTTAATTTTGTTCTAGATGCAGTTTTTTGTTAATCAGCTGATTTGTAAAAGGAAAGTATATTCGCATCACATCAAATAACACATCAGATATTGTGAACTAAAATATATTAATGCAGTAACTGAAGACAACACAGTAGTTTAGCAGTTAAGTAGCTACAGTTGTGAAATGTGTTTAGTTTTAGTTCCCATTGGCTCTGCATTATTGGCATTATTTTCTTTTATCAAACAAAAAACAAATTTGATATCGGGCTTTCTTGACCAAAGAAGTAATGGTTTCTTCCGAGCTGAGATAATTTCACAAGTGAAATTCTGCTTTAAACTCACACTTTAATTTAGAAAAAAGGCCTTTTTTTGTCCGGTAATAAAGAGGAGAGTTAGTGATAATTGTCTATTAGACAAATACACATTATGCATTAATTCTAATGATACATGCATCATCTGACAAGAGAATATTAAATTTTCCTTGCTTTTTGAGTCAGGGTTTGTGGTGTTATCTCAAAGGGATCAGTAAATATTTCAGTAAGTTAAAATCCAGTGGTTTCCTATGACAGCAGAGTCCTGTAGCTTTGGTGTCATTGCACATAACATTTGTCTATCATGCTATTTTGTTTTGAACAGACCGAATCAGAATCTTATTCAAAGCTGACTTGGAGCAGAAAATATACTTCCGGTCGGCACAGCCGGTAGGCTGTAATAAATAGTACCAAAGCTTGTGGATCAGGTTCCACTTTGGCAAATTTATTTGAGGTTTGGGTAATGGATGGATTAGCTAATCCTGGATCAGAACTTGGGAGCCCTATAAACTCATAATGAAAAATAAGTCTCTACAACTTTTCACTGAAAAGACTAAGACTAGCTTATATAATTTCTTCCATGTATGTATTAGTACATTAAAAATAACGTGCAAAATTTGGGATTTTGGATTGGATTTGAATTTGTTCTGTTAATACCACTTTAATCATTTAGCAGGTTACGTAAGTTTAATGGCTAACTTTTTTGGTATAACATGAAAGAAATTTGAGGTGGTGCTGGGAGGTTTGCCCCAGCAAAACCCTGCACAAATTAAGCTTCTCATGTCTGCAAATGCTCAAGAAAGAGATTCAGTGAGTGGTGGTCACCAAACTGACAAAGTACAAGATTTAAGATAATCTCATGAATAACTCGCCCATAATGTTTAATTGGAAGAGTTATAGGTCATGTGTCAAAGATGATATATGAATTTAAAAAGACAAAAATATATGTTGATGATTAATCAGTGACTTCAGATAATATTGCATAAATAAGTTCAATGTCATTACATTTACTTTGGTTTATTTAAGTCATTAGGAGAGGTAACTGCCAATGCCTATAGCTGTTTGAATTAAGTGACCCATTTACTGTATTTAACTTGTTTTATGGAGCGTTTTATAGCTTACTCAAGGATACAAGAACAGTTTACACTCAAGCCACTACTATGCATGGCTGGTCTGTAAAATATATTATTTATTTATTTTAAATGAGGCCACATTGAACTCCTACAATTTTAGACCAATTGCTTCGGTCATAACAGGATTCTAGACCTTTAGTTTATATTAATTATTAATGTTAATTAAGTAAAAAGATCAAACTATTTTTAAAATTAATTTAACTCAAGCAGAGAAATAAAACTAAACATTATCCAGTGGTTCTTAAATTGAAATTTGGCCCGGAGCCTGAAACGGCATACTTTAGTCTTTTGATAGTGAACAGTGCTGTGCCTGAAAAGAGTAGAGATTAAATGGAGGAAAAGAAGCCATTTTAAAATTATGCTTTGTATCTCACTCAAATTATAATCATAGCGGCTGCAGGTGGTAAAGCAGTATGTATTACAGGAACCGGGGTAATCTCATTCTGATTTTAATCACTAATCAGGATGGAAATTGCATGTCAATGAATGAAGTATGGAATATATCAGTGTGATAATATTAAATTGATAAGAGAAAAAATGTAAAATGACACCTTATTTATTGTGCCTCATATAAATGGTTTCATGCTGAGGCAGGTTTCTTCAGGAGTGTGCAGTCGAAAGCTCTCTTCCTCACAGGACATGCTGATGATTTATAACATCAGGCCTGTCCTTGTTGCATGAAATCATTGTGCAAGTAATTGCATATTTAAGCTATATGTTTGGTACTGAGTGGCTGCAGACATTTGTTTGTAGGCCTGCCAGTGCAAAAGAAAAAAATTTCTAGCATCAGCCTCACAATTATTCCTAAGCGTAACTGAGATTTTCAGCATACCCACTTAATTTGTGCTCGTATTCATGAATACAGTGAGAAGGGTTATTCCTAAATTCTGTATGCATTAACACCTCGCTACTTTTGGATATTCTACTTTTGGTTATTTCTCATTGTTTGTAAAATTGTGGTGTCCTGATGTCTGTATTTAACTCCTATTTCAGTGTTCTGTTGGATTATTGCACTTTTAACTGTTAGCATTTAAGAATGCTAAAGCCTAATGAATAGCTGTTTGATCTGACAGCATACAGTACATAAATTTAAATTACAATTAAAAAAAATTATTTTAACTATATGAAAAATATGTCTTTATACCAGGTTATAAGACAAAATGTCTCTCCACATTAGATACGCTGTTTTTTGTATTGCCAAGCTAAAGGCACGTGGCAATATATACGCTGAGGGAAAATACCAAGGTATTGAGGGTCATTGATCAGCATGTTAATAAAATGTGATGCTGTATGTTTGGATGCTGCAACCATAATGTGTTCCTGAAGAGCCTAATTAGTCGGTGGCCAGGTATAGGGAAATTGAGTTTTGATAACTGCTTCGGCGGAAGTTCAGTATGTCTGATCATTGTTTACTCTTTTCCTGTGGATTATAGCGGATTATAATGGTTCCTTGGCGTTTCATGTGCCTCCCTCCAGCCAATGTATATTCTCTGATGACCCCTTAATTTGCTGGCGTAAAGGCAGTGACATTTGGGTATGCTGGGGTGTTCTGTGAACAAGCCCAGAGGTCCCTTGTCTGCCGTGCCTTCCTGTAAAGTAAGTGCCTTGCTCCAGGATGGAATCTTAATGTAACTCTGAAGTCTGTAATTGCATTTTACGCTGATGGTAAGGATTGCTCAGCTCCAAGGCTATACATTTTCAAAAAATCTATAATATTTAATTGGAAGGATGTTATTTATTTCCCCAATGAATTGCAAATCAAATTAGCATAAATTGGCTGTCCTTGGTCAATAGACCGGCTCCTGTTTTGGAGATATTAACTTTAAAAGTGGAGGTTTATGTTGATTTATGGACTTGTCTTCATTCTCTTGGTTCCATAGAATATTTAAAATTAATATTGGGATTTTAAAATGTCTTGTTTGTTAATGTGACGCCAAATGTCAGTTTTAATTCTTGATTCATACTTGTCAAGTACCTGACAAGATCAGCCAGCTGAGAGCTTATCATCGCAATGCATCATGTGCTGGATTAGAGAGAAAAAATGTCTGATCTGTCCGATCTGAAGGGCATGGATGGATGTTCTTAATGGGCGTGGGTGTTATGGTTCAGGATGTCCTTTAACTGCTCTTTGTATTTATCCTTTTACCGATTTACCCTGGGAGTAAACAGTGAAGTAATAGTGGGAGTCTATTATATTTATTGTTTGTATACAAGCAATGCCCATCAGCCTTCTGCTGTGTCTTTGGGAGACAGTTTAGAGCTGTCCATTTTCCCAGAACAGCGGTATTTTACTGATTTGTGGTATTTATTCAGGAATGGCTAAATGTTTGATGACCATAGCCATTTTGACTACCCAGTTGTTCAAACCTAGGGACCCAATTTTGGTGCAATGTGCTACTTGTACATTTCTCTGTGTAAGAGCTGAGCTCTACGCATACTTTTTTTTTTTTTCTAGAAGCACCTGTGCTCCTAATTTTAAAAAATGTAGGTGCACACCCAAATGAGTAGGCGCAAACTTGTTATTAGGCTCCTTTTTTGCAGGTTCAGAATGGCCAGTCTTGCAATGCAATATATAACTCCTGATAGTTCCCCTGCAGTTCAGTATTAAGCGCATGGCTATTAAGTTGTGTTTAAAGACTCAGTGGTGTGGCATGCAATTCATTAGAATCACATGTTCCCCAAGTAATAGTAGCCTACTGTATTATTTTGTAGTATGCAGAATAGTTGAAAAGTATTATAAAATACAGTTAAATTTTTATTGCTGTAATTTAATTCAGGTCTTTGATGTATGTTCACTAATGCCAGTTAATTCTAGCTAGCTGTGTACGGCCTAGTAGCTAGCTACGGGTACTGTGCCACTTGTTGACCTAGCTAGCTATATAGGTAAATGATGAATTCAGCTTGCTAAACAAATACGTTGAGTCTTGCATGCTCGGTCACTAACAGCCTTTGCTTTTAGCTAAATTCAGAACAATATTATGTAGTTGTAATCCACCAAACATGCTATATTTGTTCAGTGATCATTTTACAGCTATAAATTGCTTGTCACACCCAGTGCTTCTAAATTTAAAAACTATTGTCTGATTAAAAAATAAAAATATGACCAAAAGTGTCTCACTGAAGTTTCCTAAATAAACTGTATGTGTGTGCTTTAGTGATAAAGGAGAATATCAGAACAAACTGCTTTCATTTCTGCAGAAGCTTTCTCAATTTTATTCATAAAATTTTTCCTGTGGAGGTGCTTTGCTCCTTCAAACATCTTGCCGGCCCAGAAGTTTAAAAAAAATCTTCTGTCATGTGCAGTGCGTTGAATGGAGCAGTTGGCGAAAATCACCACTTACATTAGTTTAATCACTATTTTAGCTTTTGTTTTGGTCAACAAGTTTGTTTGTATAACAATTTACTTTCTCTTAAAAAAAGGCTAAAACATATGTTTTTCATAAATTTTAAAACATTTGCACATACAGTAGGACCCCCGTATATGCCTGAAACCGCGGATAGTAGCGAACACTATATACACAAGCACTGCGATACCGTGAGAGTTGATCTGATAACCAAAACGGCTACTAAGTGTCTAATGGCTGGGTAGCGTATACAGCAGGGATACGCTGGTCAAAGGGATGATTAACGTCCCGGGCGGGAGCGCACAAGATCACATTACTCAGAACGACGCACAATTTAAGTTATGAATTTTCTATTACATTTTTCTGGACCGCGGTCAACCACTGTTAAGTGAATACGCGGTAACTGAAACAGTGGATACGGGGTTTTACTGTACTTTCAGTGTCTCTTACACAGCTACGTTTCAGCATACGTCTTGTTAGTGGATTCTGTATAATCCAAACCCAGCATCCATAATTTCCAGCATCCAGAGTTAATAACTCTTAGAATTATTGATGTACTGTTTAAAATAAATATGTTTTATTTATTTATTTAATGAGGCACAAAACAGAACAAATCCCAAGGTTTAGATGAACAGCCATCACTGGTGCATTGGCTGTGGATTACTTAATGCTGCAGTTCTAGAAAAGCTAGCCAGCTCTGCAGGCAAATCCTGTCATGGCAAGGAATGTAATTTCAACCTGGTCCCTCAGCTATTTTCAAAAAATCCAGTCAAGTTTGAAGTGCTGCCATGTCGAGATGCTGCCTCTTTGATTTACCATGTAAAAAGCCCTGCCAGTGTTGATGAAGTGTGCATTTGAGTTGAATTAAAGCACAGAAGCTGCTGTAGGTGGGGTGATGGATGAACCATTACTTGTGCGTCACAGGGGACTGTGACACTCGTCAGCACTGCAAATTAGTTCCCTGAGCTCTGCACTTTCTAGATGCTCTGGCCTGTCCAGCACTCATTTGGCATCTCTTAATTAAAAGTGACCAACTTTGAACCTTACTTCTGCCAGTTGAAGTCATGATCTGAGACCAGTTTATTGTAAAATATTTTCATTATTTAAAAAAGTGAAAAGTCACGTTCTTTCTTTGCTGGCATCCTCCACCATATTAGTGTTATTCCTGTTTAATATGTCTTGACAAAAGTTAACATAGTCAGTCTTTTACACAATTGACAAATGGTAAATATTAATATAATATTTAGTATTAACTTTCATTTATTTATTAAAATGTTAATTTAAAACCTACCTTCCTTTTCACTATTGTAAACAAAACGTTTAAGGTGTGCTACCAGTAGATGTTTTACATTTTTAAAAATTGTTAGCATATAATTCAATGTATAATATGTAATCAGTATTTAAAAGTTTAATCTCGGATGATTATTTTTTTTTGTCGTGTTTTATTTTCACCCGTACTTTGTTCCTGTACTTCTCAGGCTGTAAGCCATTAATCTTCCTGTGAGTGTTGATGATCGCTGTCAAGTTGACTTGCAACTTTGCCCTCCCACTCAGTACGTCCAGTTTGAAGTTTAAATCGAGTTAGCCTTGCCTTTTCTTTTTTTAAATCATATCTGAGAATCCACAAAATAAAGCCCAACATAAAGCAGCTGCTGAGTGCAGGTGAGTGGAGGTGGTCAGCAGTACTCCAGTGTATCAAATCAAGCTGAAAGGGAAGAGGTTTGGGAAAGGCTGTAGTGCATTCAAAAACCACTTATGGCCCGCCTTCTCTTCTGAAGTGAATTACAAAATAAGCTGATCGTCTTTACAAGCAGGCTTCAGCCCTTGTTAAACAGAAGACATCCAGCTGTTCCCCAGGGTTGCCCTGTTTGCTTTTCCCAGAAATCACAGTCGGTCTTTATTCTAAAGGTTGCTATTTCCTATGATAGGTTGAGTACATACGCAACGATAACTGACTAAACGTGAGATGCAAATCTAAACTAGAAGGAAGTATAGGTGGGAAAAAAGTTAAGTTTTTTTAAACCATGTCTTTAACCTTTGATCAGCAGACTCCTCCTAGGCCTTGAGGCCAATACAGGGGAGACATTTTCTTTAAGAAAATGTGTAATACTGGCCAAAAAAAAAAGTCACCACCTGGATTTAACTAAGCAAATAGTTAAGAGGTTGCTTAGTGTAGTATTTACCAATATTAAACTTGATTGAACCAAATATAATATCTACTATTTTTAAGATGTAGATATTGTTCCTCTAAAGTATTTTCTAGAATCAACTTTTTTCTTTACTTTTTGTTGCAGAACTACAATTTGTTTCATAGATTCATAGTCCTGTGTCATCATAGCTACAGAAAATGTGGCTACTCTGGGAATGTGCTAGCGCTAGGCTCAACAAAGTTGAGTGATTTGGAAGCTGATTTGGAACAATGAGCAGAATGCAAGCTTTGTCATCTTGTCCAAGTAAGATTTGATTTCAAGCCCCCTGAGACAGGAAACCTTAGGTGGAATACCCCTATCAACAAGAGTGCCTGTTACATTCTTTAGAAAAATTCAGAGCTGTCTCTGGACTCTTTTTTGTTTTTTAAAGAAATATACTTAAAAAAAGTTTTTTTTTGTTTTTTAAAGGAAACTTCACATTTTCCTTTTCTGTATTTGCCATTTCAAGATCTTTGAAATTACAGCCTTTTATGTTTAAAGTAAAAAAAAAAAAAAAAAAAAAAAACTTTTCAACAACGCCCTCAGACATACAAAGTAGGAAAAATCATGGTAATGAAGCACACACTGACTTTTGTCTCAGCTCGAACTCTCTCATAGTTAGGTGTTAATGTATAACTTTTGAAGCAGATTCAATGGTTTGATAGATCTTAGTGTACAGAGGGAGGATGTGATCCCTGCTCTTAAAAGAACTATGAACATCCCCTCATGGCTAGTTGTTTAAAAGGACCTTTCGACAGTTTTATTTTGGTAAATGGTCAGATGCCAGAGACCAGTGGAAATGTAAACCAGGAACAGAAAGATGTCAGCTACCACACAGGATGTGGTGCTACATTACCCAAAACTGAAGGATTTTTAATCAAAAAGAATCATTTTTGATGTCTTGCAGTTCAGATTAAATCAATCAGTTTAATAAATCAGACTTTATAGATGATGGCTTTTTTTGAACCAGTGGTTAATATGAGAAAAGTGAAGTAAGGTTGGAATTTTTTACATAACTAAGAATACATTTTATTTAATGCACTAATGGGTTTTAAGATGTTATTCCATTTGCCAAAAATGCAACAATTTCACAGATAGTTGCATGCCTATGAATACTAAGTAAGCTGGTTCACATTTACAGAACTTTTCATTTTGATACAGAAATAGACGCTTTTGGCTCTCTTGCAGGAAAGGAACCTGCCATAACTTCTTGAATTGTTATCTCTCTACAAAGTGAGATGTCTGAGTTTGTTATGAGAACATGCGGAATCTCTTGCTGTTGGCAGGAACAGAAATCTCTTTCTTCCTTCTCAGCTGAGCATTGATCCAGGAAATTGGATATCTTCAATGGCAAAATATAAGTTGCAAATAAACAATTTTATAAGCCGTGCCAGGGAAAGATTATATAATTGTTTTGTTTTTGCTGATTAAATAGTGGGAGAGAGTAGTCTAATTGAAACTAAGACCACACCTCTTTACTGACTGATTGTTTGGTGTGCAGCTTGTCTCTGGGTTTCTGCTGGTCTCGGAGGTCCTGCCACAGCGGAAATGACAGAAGCATAGGGGTGTCAAGTTGGTATTATTATCAAAGAAATGTAGGTGGTATTTCAGAACAGTGCTTGTAATTACGTGATTAGCTCTTTTTTTTGTGCTGCTGGGTGGACAGGTCCAAACGTCCATTTGACAGGGCTGTGATAGGAGTTCCTTCTGGGATCTGTTAATAGGGCGAATTAATGGGGAGCGTCGGCTTTCGAGCCTTTAGTTTTATCATTTTTAATTGCTCGTCATGGGAAGAAAAGCAATCACAAGCCTAGGAGAACTCAAATGCATTCTCTGCTTTTGTTCATGAGGGCAAAGATGCAACCAAAGAATGAAAACTTTGGCACTCAATGTATGTTGGTATGTCAATGCATCATTACTGAAAATAATTGAATAACATTTTGCTATGGGAACATAAGTGCAGCTTGGCGTCACATAAAAGGAAATCATTTCAGTGGTGGACAAGAGTATTCAGAAAGGATGACTGGACACTTTTTATTCTGTAATATAAAAAATTACATGCAAAAAAATGCTGTTTGACCAATTGTTGAACACTGATTTCAAAAGCTGTTCAATCATTCCTGAATGCAGTTTTGTAAAGTTTATGCATGTCATTGTGGTCTACTTTATTTTTTACAAAACATTTATTTTTTTAAACCTCATCAATTAGACAAAAAAACTGTTTTGAATAACAAAACCTTGTTCAATGGACTAAAAAGCATTGAATGACAAAAACCGATAGGTTTTCGCAGTTACTTGTTTGATTGATATTTTGTTTCTTTGAAGCCTGATTTAGCCTATTTGAATTGAATGGCAACACACTGTCAATCGTTCTCCCTAGCCTCGCCCATCAAGCAAATTGGTGTTCGCTCTTGCTGTTTGCAAACTTATTCAGCCAATCATATTGCATCAATATTGAGCCAAAAGTGTCTTTTAGCCGTAACTGGTAATCTTACGAAAATAGTGGTAGAGATTGTTTAATGACTGCTTATATTGCAGGATTTATGAATGATATGTAAATGATGACAGGCGTTAAGGGTTTGATCTTCAGTGCTCTTCTAGAGCATTGATTGTAGTTTGGACGTTGAAGCTGTGTGAACAGGTGATTTCTTGATAAATCCCTTCTTCTCCACTTCCCTGTGTTGACAGATGAGCTTTGACAGATTTAGACATACAGCTGTCCCTAGGCGACAGATAGTCAAGGATCACGAATAGCAGAACAAATTGGGGCAAGCTATCAAGAGGTGTGACAGCTCCACTGCTCCCTGTCGCCCAACCTCAGAAGGGCCATCAATTAGACCTATGCAAAGCAACGAGAACGTGGGTGATCTTGTTTTTGCTGGAGAAACAAAGGGAGCTACAGAGAGCTTTAAAAGGCCCATGTTTCTTTACCACAGCGTGTTTGTTTTGATGATGAGCTGTCTTTAAAATTAACAGACCCATGTTTCTTTACCACAACGTGTTTGTTTTGATGAAGAGCTGTCTTTAAAATTTGTTTGGCTCAGGTTTACAATACAGTTGTTGGTTCGTTTAAAAAAAGGCACTCAAGTAATTTGGTGGGGTGGGGGATTAGAATGCGTTGTTTAATTTGGACCACTATAGAGCTCCCTCGCCTAAATAGGCGCACTTATTAATTAATCAGTGCACGCCATTAGATCAACTGCATCTAATTTTATATTTATTAAACTAGCTAGTGTAACCACGCTAGTGTGTAACTATGAGGTTCGTAATCTTTTGTTTTGAAAAACGAGAGTGCTCTACACTAATTGGCTAGAATTGGCCACAACTGTTCTGTCGGTGCTTCTCTGAAGTGCATGATCACACTGTGTTCTAAAAATGTCCTTCCAGTTTTGGTGTTTCTCCCGCCTATAAATGTCAACATTATAATAAGAGACATGGATTTCTTTATTAAGGAGGTTTCCCGGCAATGAAAATTAATATTGCTGAAGGTTTAGTCATTTAGTTAAAGTGAACTTCTCTGAGCTAGGAGAGATTTGCAGGCCTAATTTCATACCACCATCTTGGAAGTAAAAGCACAGAATTTATGGTTGAGGATTTGCTTTGCACATCAAAATTTTTTGTATTTGTTCTTTAAAGGGCTTGGTTTTGAATTTTCCAGAAAATTAAATGCAGGCTTTAGGTTGTGGGGTCTCAAATTACTCACAAATGGAAACCTATATACATTCTCTAACACTTTGCAAACATTGTTTAGAGACGCCCAATTGTGTATGGGGTGCACCCATGCATCAAATAGGCACCAAGTTCTATTTTAATTTAAGAATCTTACATTTCATTCAGTTTCACATTGCATAAATAGTTTTCTCCTTAAAAATACCCTACTGTTAACATGACCCTCACCATGACAAATTAGTTCATATAACTGGAGCAATATTTTACTGCTAACACTAATATGTTTTCAAGGCTGTGCTGGTGTAGTTCAGGGTCAGGTCAAGATGAGGCTGTCAGAGATATTTATCTCTTTGCGTATTATGTTCGTATATTCAATTTGGGATAGCAGTAGACTACAGCTGTTGATTAAAAATAAAGATAATAAATAATTTAAATATTAGTCACCTATGGCCGGGCAAGCGCAAGATGTTAAATATATAGTCATGTGATACCTATCCGTTAAAGCTTGAATAAAAAGCTGATGTTCCTCGCTCATTCTCAGAAGGGTTATGACCTTCATCTGTAAGGTACTTTCCAATTGCGAGTATCATGTCGAGGGCAGATTTGCCTAGCTCTTCATTCATCTGTCGCAAATCATCTTCAGAGCAGTCAATTTAATTTATAGATGTGTTTTAGTCTGAAGCTTTCGACCGTATTGCAATAAGCACATTCATTTATTCTGGCCAAACCTGCAATCTGAAGCAATCCATTTTACCTTTAAATGCTAAAAAAACCAGCAACTTCTGATTTTGCTTATGTGATACAATAACAATGATATTAAAGGAAGGTAAGCGGTAAAGCACACAAAGCTACTTAATTAGTCCAGCCAGAGGTAGAATAGTAGGTATTAGTAGGTAGTAGTAATAGCATCTGTATTAATTTGACAGAAACTTCTTAGTGCCTCAAGTGTTTTCTTGTACTTTGCAGTGATAATTCCTCCCCCTTGAACGTCTGATGTGTTCTGGTACCAAATACAGAAGGGTGTTTGTTTTGGGGCCTCGGTAACTTTACTGTAACTGCCCTAAAATGCAATTTTACATAAAATGTGATTTTCCATTTACATAAAGGAGTTTGCTAATTTTATGTATTTTACTTTAATGAAAGATATACTCAAAATTCAGCCTGAAACACTTTATATGTATGCTGTTAGTTCAGGATGTATTGTGTAGTCATGCCACAGTTTCAGGTTATGCTGGAAAATTAAAGCTATCTACCTCCATTAGGACTCAACATTTAGTCGCCTGTGAGCAAGATGGGATCTGAAATGGCTTTTGCTGGGTAAAACCTCCCTGTGCCATCTATATGCATCGTTACGCTTGTATAACAAAATAGAAAGCTTTATATTGGAGCTTTTTTTTTTTTTTCAGGCAGAATTTTCTCAGGTTTATTTAGACTTTGTTTTTGTTTTTTTGCTTGGCATCAATAGATATATGGCTCATCAGGCGGCAATTTTTAAAAAATCACAGAATCGAAGTTTACGGATAAAATTAGCTATTGGTCTTCTCTTGAATGTCAGAATAACCTTAATTTAAATCGAAGTAGAAAAGGCCTACTCCTCCAGAGGGGATGTAGATCAGATATGACAAGTGATGAGGCGATATTTCTCAAATTTCCTTATGCAGGAGGTCATAGTTGTAGACATTCCAGTCATTAAACCACTATATTCAGTGAGTAACCAAACTAAAGACACTAGTAAATATAAGGGAGCATGTTACTTGGGTTATAGTCTTAAGTTTATGCTTAGGTAATTAAACTACTCAATAGGTAAGATTATTTTTTATAAGGTTCCCATTTCTCCGAAATATTTTAATGTCAAAGGTCTGCACAATATGGAATATCGACCCTTTGACTATCTTATGAAATGATTACACCATTATTTCATATTAACCAGCATTATTGAACTCTTTATTAATATACTCTTTAATTTTTATTATCGAACTCCTTTAAATATCACATTTCTCGTCTGATGTACCGCGCTAGTGGCATTTTAATTGGCTGTGATGCCTTGATGTTTAAGCTGCAGTTTATGAATGGGTTGTGTAAACCTCCATGTAAAATATGCATTACCCCTGCTGCGGTGGCAGTTGTTCTTGTGTGCGTTCCTGTGGTGGCCAAGGTGCTTTTGGATCAATCGCCGCTCAGCCAAAGGCAGGTCTACATGCTCTCCAGCGTGGGCCTGGCTAGCGAGTGGAGCAAAATTTACTTAACCAATTTTTTTTTCGGTTTGTATTGTCAGTCTTCTACAAGTCTCCTCGCCGATTCTCTCTGTATGAAGGTAGGAGTTGTTTCTGTAACGGCATCAAAGAAACTGTTCACAAACTGAACTATTTGTAGAGCGTATTCAGAGCTGGTAGAACTGAACCAAATCTGTCTGACGATGGGGGAAAAAATGACAGAAGGCTGTAAAACGGTAGACTTTTTTTATCCAGTAATGTTCATTTAGGACACTGATCTCCACAATTTGAAAACATTTTGAGTGATTGAGTAAACAAGGAAATACTTTAATATGCATGAAGTAACTTTTTATGATAATGAGTGAAAACAATGCATTGAGGCCCATTGAAAGTTGTGAGAAATAGTAAAAAGTTACCTAAAAATATATATTTTTAGCTGTTGATTGCACCTTTCCCACTACTTATTTGCCTGAATTTGATTATTTATGTCATCACTTAACCAGCCCAATAGGGACACGAATCTCGTCAAGCAGCAGGTGTGAAGTGGCTATCAGTGTCAGGCTTGTTTTACTGCAGACACTTTGTGGCCTTGATCTGAGAGTAGTGGGAGCAGGTTGAGGAATTCACAAACCATGTCAGGGCTTCAGCAGTGCAGGACATTAAATTATCATTTAGCTACATTTGCAGACATCACCTGCTGCATTGATATTCACAGCAGTTTGAATACTTACTGTAAAGGTGCGATCATCCAAACTCGGAGGCAAAGTGCTCTCTCATGCCCACTCAGTTTAATCATAATTTATTATTGCTTACAAGAGCAATATACATGGTTTAAGAGGACATACTTTAACCTTTTATTCAATAGGGTGCTTACTAAAGCAAATTGGCTTGCTTACTTTTCTCTCCTGGAGTTTGACTCTTCAATATACTGGTCATGAGGCCATTACCTTTACCACTGCAACATCAGAGTACACTTTTGGGTGCTGCAAATCAAACAATATTTCCCATATAACAGAAGAGGAGAAGCAAGCCTGTACAATTCTTAATAGCTCTTTGAAAAGCTCATTTTCTGACATCTGTCTGACTGTTACTAACCACCCAAATGTACTTGTTGCGATGACTCATGTAGTGAAAAGAGCTGACAGTACAGGCCGCAGTACTGGTCGCAACTGAGGCGAGTGTGCCTTAGGTTTGTCCGTGCTCATTAAATGATCTGCACCGTTCTCCTCTCTCTGTATGTATGTAGGTTACAGTTCAGAGGCAGGCTGCAAAACCATCAAAGAATATATATATATATATACATATATATACACACACACACACACACACACACCTCAGCCATTACATTACGACCACTGACAGGTGAAGTGAATAACACTGATAATCTCATTATCATGGCACCTGTCAGTGGGTGGGATATATTAGGCAGCAAGTGAAAAAGTTGATGTGTTAGAAGCAGGAAAAATGGGCAAGCGTAAGGATCTGAGCGACTTTGACAAGGGCCAAATTGTGATGGCTAGACGACTGGGTCAGTGCACCTCCAAAACTGCAGCTCTCGTGGGGTTTTACTGGTCTGCAGTGGTCAGTACCTATCACAAGTGGTCCTTGTAAAGTGGTGAACCGGTGACAGGGTCATGGGCGGCCAAGGCTCATTGATGCACATGGGGAGCGAAGGTTGGCCCATGTGGTCCGATCCAACAGACGAGCTACTGTAGCTGAAATTGCTGAAAAAGTTAATGCTGTTTCTGATAGAAAGATGTCACACAGTACATCACAGTTTGTTGCGTAAGGGGCTGCGTAGCCGCTCTGGTCAGGGTGCCCATGCTGATCCCTGGCCACTGCCGAAAGTGCCTAGAATGCCCATGAGCATCAGAACTGGACCACGGAGCAATGGAAGAAGGTGGCCTGGTCTGATGATGACGGTTTCTTTTAATCACGTGGATGGTCGGGTGCATGAGTGTCGCTAACCTGGAGAACCCATGGCACCAGATGCACTATGGGAAGAAGGCAAGCCGGCGGAGGCAGTGTGATACTTTCGGCAATGTTCTGCTGGGAAACCTTGTGTCCTTCCATTCATGGGGATGTTACTTTGATACATCCCACCTACCTAAGTTTTGTTGCAGACCATGTACACCCTTTCATGCCAACGGTATTCCCGGGTGGCATTGGCCTCTTTCAGTAGGATAATAAGCCCTGCCACAAAGCAAAAAGGCTTCAGGAGTGGTTTGAGGAACACAAAAATGAGTTCAAGGTTGTTGACTTGGCTCAATCCAATCTGTGGGATGTACTGGACAAACAAGTCAGATCCATGGAGGCCCCACCTTGCAACTTACAGGACTTAAAGGATTGCTGCTAACGTCTTGGTGCCAGATACCACAGCACACCTTCAGATGTCTAGTGGAGTCCATGCCTAAATGGGTCAGGGCTGTTTTGGTGGCAAAAGGAGGACCTACACAATATTAGGCAGGTGGTCATAATTTTACTGCTGATCGGTGTATACCAAGGAGGTGGGAGAGACGCTGCCAGTTTCCTGCCTCCCAATTTCAGCCATACCTCGGGACACCCAGTCGCCGTCCGCAAATGGTGTGATTCAGGTTCAACCTGCAAATCTGAAATCCCTGCTGATGGCCAAGTTCCTTTTTTATGGGCTGCGCTAGACGGGAGCCCCTCAAGTGGTATTATTCAAGTTAAATCCAACTTTCTTCACATGCAGCAAGTTGATAGAGAAATGTAATTTCAGTTGATCAGAAACAGATATTTTCTGACGTAGGCTGTTGAATGCAGCCTCCCTCATGTCATACGAACTCTCACGTTGAAGCTGGCCGATTGCTTTTTTGTGGACAAGACTCAATAATAGTCATATGTAATGTTGAGGCTTTGGAGTTGAATTCTCATTCCATCGCAGCTAGCTACATGTCTATACTTTAATATTGGCCCCAATACTTTTTAGTTGACTTGTTTTTCAGAGGAGCTATCCTTTGTTGCTTCCCTAATTGTCAATTTAAGGCGCAATGACTTGTTTGAAGCAGGCTAACAGACAAAATCTGTCATTTATACCTGTCCGATGGTGTTATGTGGTTTTGGGGGACTCTCCTTCCTGCCCCAGAATGATCAACTAACAATGTTAACTTCCACAGCCATGCTACTGACACCCAACTCTACATATCAGTGTTACTTGGTAATTAATCTGCAGTTGACTTCATTGAAAGTTGTCTTGCAGATATTTAACTATTTTCTTTAATTGGACCTGAACTACAGAGACAAATTACTTTCCAATTCTTATGCAAGACATCTTGAAGTTACTTCAGATGCTGATTTAATCTTTCAAATCCATGTGGAAAATGTAACCAAGACAGTCCATTGTTTATCTCTCAAACTAATGCAGAGAGGTTAGTGTTGCTTTTATCACGTTAGCTTGATTATTGTAACTCGCTTGTCTCTGGTTTGCCAAAACAAACTATTGAATGACTGCATATTGTACAGAATGCTTCAATAGCTAGGAATAGAGCCCATATCCCACCTATACTAAAATCCCTGCATTGGCTGCATGGAATATTTAGACTAGTATTTAAGAGACTTTGAGTGGTTTTGAAAGTGCAGCATAATTCAGCACCTGAATACATTACTTGATGTTTGATTACCAGCCAAATTGCAGCCTAAGATCAGCTCCAGCAAACAAGCTGTGTGTTTCTAAAGTAACACATAAGAGAAGTAGAAAGACAGCCTTTTTATTGTTATGCCCACGAACACCCTGAATTAACTTATCAGAGGCATTATCAGTTGGAATTCACAAACAGAATGACATATTTTGGGTCACCTTATGCATGCCTATCCCTACGATTACTTTCTTCTTATTTTGTTGCTTTCTTACTTTTTTTATCGTTTTCACCATCTATATGGGAATTTGTTTTTAACGGTTTTATTTAAATTTTGTCAAGCACTTGAAGCTGCTAAATCTATAAATAGGGCTATAAAAAATCATTTAATTCATTCAAAACATTCTTCAAAGGGCATAATGCATACTTGGCTATACTGACCTTTTTGATTCTTATTTCCTTCCTGCTGTCGTGTGTTTGTCATATCCAATATGTAGCGGAACTGAACATTTGTATCAATGGGTTTGAAAACCACAAAGTGTGTCATAATGGAGGCATACAGTGGGAGGTACCAGGGTTCCAAACTCCCCTCTCGCTAATGGATACTTTGTCGGTAGAGGACATCTATCTTGAAACTGCCCAGCAGCCATATATTGGGTCAAAAATAACTCAAGTGGAATTAATAACTGTAATGCTGCTTTATCTGTGACTCCTGATATTTTTTTATTGAAATGCAATTCTCTATCAATTAGGAACAGATATTTGGAATGCCAATGTGGGACTCTTATGAAACCCTTAAAGGATTTTTCAAGATGCAAATATTGAGAATGTGTGACTGTTGAAATTTTGTGCAGTTTCTATTCTACCATGTCTGCTGGCTTATTTGCTGATTGTTGGACAGATATAAATAACCTCAGTGATGAGCAGAAGGGTATATTTAAGTATTGAAGAATAAAATCAGATATGACCATTATTATAATTGTCTGCATTCAAGCGGAAAACTTATTTTACTGTGCTGTTTTGGAATGACCTCAGGCATGTATTTGTCTGAATGAATAACACTAGCACACTAAACTTTTGACAAAAATTTACTGCACCTTCACAAGCTGGAATTCTTCACTCAAGATGCACATTTTAAATTTGTCTGACCAGTTTTTTTCTTTTTTTTTCCCCTTCCAGAAACTATGACTCTCTTCTTAAGGAAAATGTTTACGAAAACAACAACTTGGTAAAATTGAAATTTTTTTTTACATTTGTTTAAAGGAAGTATTAGTAGAACCTGAATCTATTTTTATCTATTAAGTATGTTCCTTTAACATGGGGCAGTGATGAAGATTTCTCTGTTCAAGAAAGGAAAGCGATTCTTATGCTAGACTCTTAGCATTGTTTTTCCATTAGTTATTACCAGTTTATTTTCCAATTGAACTGCCCTTTTTTGTAAAATCTGAAGTTTTTAAATTGTCTTTACAAAATCTTTCTGATCGGAACAGAAAGCCGATTACAAAAAAAGTTTGAATGCATCTCTCAGCACAACTTTATTGTGAGACATATTGAACGTCTGAAAATATAGACTAGACACGCATAAAGTAATCCTCAAATGTTCTAAATTAATATTAGTCTTGTGGGTGGCTTGTAGGTGTCTTTTATGCATTTTTAATATACCCCCCCGAGGCACAAGTAGGCATTGATTTGTATATTGTCAAGCATTTATATCCCATTAAACAGGATTAAGTCACTCAAAATCCTTTTGCATCTAGATCTTCAAATAGGAATTGACTCTAAATCTTATTTTGCATAATTGGCATAAGCATAAAAAACTAGGCTGTATGTCTTTACCGCTACCTCTACTGTGTAATTGATGTTGAAAATTGATGTATTTTTGACAGCAATGGGACACTAAACTGGTCCAAAGACGAATTGGCTCAGTTTTATCTCCCTTAAATAAAAGCAATTTGATTTGATGTTTCTGGATGGAACTCGTTTGTATTACCGTTAGTCCAGTACATCGGTTTAAATGACTATATAGGCTGATGACTTGCTGCCACTCTTAATTTATGTCGCAATTTGAAACATAATGAACTGCTGAGAGTGCATCAGAGCAAGACTTTGGTCTTGACTCATTTCGACTCTTCTTATTACTGTAGATTCTTGGGTTATTGTGTTTTAAGAACATATGATAAATCGAGTTAACTTTGTATCAGAAAGGGATTTGTTTTGGGGGTATGAATTGAGGTTTTTTTTTTCTTCTTCTGTAAAATAAAGAGTGCGTGTGTGTGTGTGTGTGTGTGTGTGTGTGTATATAGCTTTCTCTGTGATTGCTATTGGATCTGTATATCAAAACCAATTAATTATAGGTTCCTAAACTTGTCGGGGAACATTTTACAGAGTAAGGTTAATAATGGCTACAGCTGCCAAGTCATGTGATACTGTTTTTAAGACAAAGTGGAAGCAAGCAAGTCCTGACTTGACAATACTGTGAGAACATAGGATAGGTTACAGCGAGCTTGTATGTGTTTTATTGCCCACAAAGGGATTGCCCTCATGTTTGTTCTAAATGACAAAACCACCTTGGCTGACCCCATTGTCATCCATTAGATTAAGGTTATTTCATACAGAACTAGGACTTGCCTCCTGGGTCCACTTCTTCCGTTCCATTGTCAGGGTAAAATTTTATTGACCTGCCTACTAGCTGTACTGATGTGGCATCAAATCAGGCTATTTCAGTGAGGAGGAAAGAAAGAACAGCAGTAATACCCAACAATGGCATGTACTTCTGTTTACAGCCTTCTAAATTAGTAGAACCATTAGTTCGGATGACGTTGATTCCTGTTTGAATTGAAGTGTGAAAGCTTTATTTTTTTAAGGTCTGACAATTTTAAAATTTAATTAAAAAAAATTAAAACGTAAGAAATGGCTGAAGACTAACCTAAATGCTGGAACAACTTTGGCATCGTTTAATCGTTCCCAGCCCTATCAGTTTTTTTTTTTTATATGGTTGTGCTCAACAAAGGCTGCTGTTCTAATCAGTCGTGTGAAACAACTTGGGAATGAAGCACTCTTTTGTTCCTTATTGTGCAACGTTGCTGGACGTTTCTGCCAGTGGAGCTCCTCAGAGCCTCTCTGACACATCCTTTTTTTTTTTCAAAGTTCTGCTGTTGGTTTTCATTTTAGGAAATCCTTGTCATTGCCAAAGACTAATATAGGGAAACAAGTTAAAATTTTCCATGGCTCCAATAACACAATTATTTCCTTAACAAGAAGAGATGTAGGTACTTCTTATATCGGCAACCCTTTTTTTAAACGAGCAACTGGGTGGGTTCATGTTCTTAACATCTTAAAATAGAACTGGGGTTGGGTTCCTCTGTCAACTCTGATTTTACTTTAAACATTCACTAGTCAATATAGGCTATTGTTCCTGTGATGTTTTATGCCAATGGAAAGTGTTTCTCCCACAAAGCTCCACCAGTTCATTACGTAGTTTGCAGCAGGTTTTGTGTATTCCCAAATTAACATTCCTCCTTCCGTTGAATGGGAATGAAACTCTCCTGGGTCCTTGAACCTCGGAAGGAACACATTTAACATAGTGAATGGGCATTTAGGAAATGGTCTCTCTAAATTGTGGTTGTTTAATTGATGTATGCTTGTATGAATTTAGTCATGAACGCACCATAACCATGTTTGTATGTGCCAATAATGTACCTTTGTTGGGGATATCTTTGACTTCACTAGTAAGTGCCTAACGGTAAAATGATCACTGTAGACCATTGTTGGAGGCCTAGGTATTCTGCTTATAGAAATGTTACATGTGTCTAGAATAAATAAAAAAATAACCCTTTGTCAATAATAATAATTTTATCTTGGGTTCAGTTAATGTGGTTTTGTGAGGGAGGCCATATTTAAATTTCACTCAAATCACAGCTGGGAAATTTTCCCAGTTCCTCATTTGTTTTTCTAAAGCAATGTCCTTTTTATGAAGCTTTAAAATGACATTACATACTTAAAATTGTACTGTGCGTATCCAAAAATACTGTGAAAGGGGTCCTCTGAGCCTTGTAGCACTTTGTGGACATTTACCATTTACCATAAAAAGACTCATGTTTGAATTTTGTTTTTCTCCTCGCTACAGTATTTGTTGTTTGCATAGCTATTTTAATTCTATAAAAAAACAATGATTTATGTAGTTAATACAAAAGGGCAACATAGAAATAGACAGTGAGCTGTTCCTGTGTTGCAGGCTTTCCGCACTGCCGAGGACAAGCTGGGAATCCCTGCTTTGCTGGAGGCAGAAGACATGGTGGCCCTAAGAGTACCAGACCGCCTTAGCGTCCTCACCTATGTGTCCCAGTATTACAACTACTTCCATGGTCGCTCACCCAGTAAGCACATCTGGGTTCCCCTTCAGCTTTACAAAAGCCCAATATCATCGTCAGGCCTCTGGGGCGGGCGGCGCGCGCATCAGTCTGCGGTCCCAGTGTTTTTGATTTGTTGATTCTTAAAACTTAAATTCTTAAACCTCCTCTGCTGCCTTTCACGTGTGATGGTTTTTGGTAAGCGATAAGCTGAGGAACCAGGGTAGCTCTTCTGCTATCCATTGCAGCCGTTTAAAAGCCACCTGATTATGTTCTATGCAAATGTGACATTCAAGGCTTCTTGTTTGTTGTGTTAAGCACTGGTACACAAGAACTGCATGTTTTGTCTTCTTGCGCTGCCAACATCAGCCGTTTTATGCTTTGCATATCCTAGGGGAAACATGTGTAGGTCTTTAGATTCATTAAGTAAAGGGAGTCATGTTGTAAAGGAGCCTACAGTTTTCCTGTCTCTCTTTGACCTCATCGATAGTTTTGTCAAAATGCTTCTTAGAGGTGAACCTTTCCTAAGTATTTGTGTGTGTATGTGCCACCCCTGGACCACACTCTGCTGATCAACCCTTGAGCTTTTGACTAGTTCTGCAGAGGAATGGGCTGACCCAGAATAAATGGTGCTAATAGACTAATAGGCGATTGCCATATCAATAAGCTGTTGTTGATATTCCTGAAAAAAACGTTCTTTGGCAGGAATAACATCCTGTATGTGTAGAAGTGCCTATCAGAATGTGATGTCTACCAAACAACTTTTTTTGGAGGGGCGTCAAAACTTGGGCATCAGGTCAGATTTATAGATATACAAAAGTCACTTTGGGAAGAAAACACTGAACTAAACTGTTGGTATTTAAGCAGCCTAGTTTTAAATGTTAAACATATTTATATGAAGAGAATGGTCTTGCAGTAAAAAAGCAAAGCAATAAAGCAGTAAAAAAAGTAAAGCAATAATTGGTCTTCAACACTGATCCAGCTACCTCTCTGGCCTATTAATCGATAAGTAAAATCAATGGCGAACTCAGCAATGGCAGAACTATGCCTATGTGGTCTGTCGTCTAAAAAAATGTTAACACACAATTCTAAATGGTATCAGTTGAATTATAAATACATTGTTTTTAATTGGACAAATATGAAACGTTAACTTTTATTTCAAAGGGCCCCATATTTTCTTTATCTGTGCTTGGTTCTGATCCAGTTGGGGGAATGGCTGGAGTGAAGAGGCCGGCTGAAGACAATAAGGAGGAGCCATCTGGGAAGAAGTGTCAGCCGGTGATTGCTAAACCTTTCCCCTCCAAATCCTCAAAGGAGAATCGACCGGCTCCCACAATCACAGTCTCTAGCCCCTCTAGGCCATCACCCAAAACAGCCAGATCAGCTGTCCAAGTAAGAGTCCTTTACTGTGCTGATTCGCTATCGCCTGAATGGTTTCCTTCCATCCATCCGCAGTACCGTAGACTGACCTGTGTTTTAGTGATCAGATTTTCTCAGCGCTATATTTAAAAAAAACAAACAAAGATCCCTGGATTGGGATCTCTGGTAGTGCACTGGCCTCCTTCCTGAAATCTGCTCCCCTCACACCGTGCAGATTTTCATGTGTGAACAGGCGCTCTTCTACAATGGGCAAAAATGGTTTTCTCGTAGTCCTCACTGTATATTTGCCTCACTGTATACATTTTTATTTTTAATCTATTGTTACTTTGTGTTTGCCATGATATAGTAATGCTGGACTTAAAATGCAAAAATCAGTATATAATCTATTTTTTTAAGTTTTGTGTTCAGTTATATCCTTGTAATTAAAATGCAATGATATCTTGTTAACGTTTATAGGCATATGTAAGTAAGGATTAAAAGCACAAATTCCTACCATGTAAATAAACACTAAAATGTTTATTAGGAAACCTTTGGGGGGGATCCCATTTGATGGATCCTCAATCAGACAAACTGTTAAAGGCTAAGGCTAAACTTTCCTGCATCATCATGTTTGAAACTCAAGCCCGTGGCACCATACTTTCGTTTTTCTCTGTTTTTAAACCCATCAGTCATTCATATAGCACGCTGCAATTTTGCAGATGTTTTAAGATACAGTAATGTTTGTACTGTTACACAAATTAAAAAGAAATTTCCACCAGTTGGATTTGAGCACCCTCTAGTGTAGAAGGCCTTAAGTATGTTGGTTATGAGAGGAAATATGTATATTATATATAATATATATAATTTATTTTTCAAATTGTATTACTTAAGTGTACTTCATTCATATTTAAGTATGCAGTTTCTCATTTATGTCTCGCTCAGATAACTACTGAGAACTCTAGGACCCTGAGCAGCTCTTGTGCAGTTTGTAAGAAACATGTTCACCTGGTCCAGCGACACCTGGTGGATGGGAACCTCTACCACAGGAACTGTTTCAAGTAAGAATCTGTTATAAAGTGTTGAAGTTATGCAGAACACTGATGAATCTTTGATCATTTCAATTCTTTTCTGTTTAATAGATGCTACGAGTGTTCCAAAATCCTTCTCTCTGGAACTTTCACAAATGGGCCCAAACCAGGAACCTTTATTTGTACCTTTCACCCAAAGCCCCAATATGACAGCAAGACACCCTCTACAAAGGGGCCCATCACAGCTACAGAGGGACCCAGCTGGATGCTGACTAGGAAGGAAAACAGCCCTGTATCATACCCATCCTCAGTGAACACAAAGTCCAACAGTACAATGTCCACTACCAAGGCCTTGTCCCCTTTGACAGAAAAGACCCAGTCAGCCCGGCAGAAGTTCTTCCAGTCCCCTACCAGTAAACTGGACTCCCTGCCTTCCGACAGTTGGCCTGCAGCGTCCTCTGAGATCAGCGGCAAGAGTAGAGTGGTGCCCAATGTGGATGGTGAGAAGGCCAAAGCCAAGTTACTGATAACGCCAAAACTGACTGAGGGAAACTCCAATAACAACACTGTATATCCTTCGAATTTCAAATTGACAGACAAACGGTAAGCAGGCCTATACAATCAATGTCTTTTTCTGAAGAGGCCCCTTGAAGCTGAGTGCAGATCTAATTTATATATAGCATGTTCTCTTTAGTGTAACTTGGGTTCCAGGTGGAGGGTTGTTCATTAAACCAAAGCAATAATTGTAGATGCGAAATGGTGTGCATGCCGATTTTAATGAAAAGGATGAATAGCTTGTGTAGGGTTATCGCTCTTGAGATATTGCCAGCTCCCCTAGAGATTAATGTTGGAGTGATGGATCAAAAAGCACTTCTAACACAGGAAACCCTGACCTCTTGTGGCAGTGAAGTGGTCCTTTTTGTATTACAGAAGTCAGAAAGGTCTGAAAACGACATTTTATGGAATAACAGCTCAAAACTTTTAAAAATGTTTGTACTCCAATTATAATCACAAATGCTAACCAGTCTACCTGTTTACATAATTTAGACACTATTTGGCTAAAGGGCATCCATTTGCTTAGACCTCAGGGAAATTATTCTGTTGCAATTATCAAACATTAAGTGTTTTCTACTACTCACTTCAGAATAACACTAAATTATGGGTAATTCACTAAATGTATTTTCTCCTGTCACCCTACTTTCTCTTATAAAACTGAGTTTTATTGTTAAAACCGTATTATATTGTATTATACCCATTATTTGGATATGAAATTGAATAAATTGTGGAAATGAGGCCACGATAGGTAACTCCTTAGTATATGACAAACAAGGTTTGGTATATAGAGAAGTAAAGTTTGTATCCTTGCCTTTTCCACAAGACACATTTAGCTGGCTGTGTGCTTTCCCTCTCATTCCTCACTTTAACTCTCATGTCATTAGCTGGTCTGTGTCCATTAGCTTGCCATGTACAGGAATTTAATCTGACATGCTAATGTAGTGCAAGTCGTAAAAGTGCCCTCTGTATCAGTTTCTATATAATCAGGGTTAATTGAGTTGTCATGGGCTGTTTTCTTCTTTGAGACTGAAAATTCCATCATCCCTGCACTTAAAAAAAATAAGGCTACAAAGTTTTGGGCGTTTCGTTTCCATGGAGAGCAATTTTCAATGAGCAATCAACTATTTAGCATTGAAAAATTGAACTTTCACAATTTGATATTTAGCTACCTTGATACGCCGTTTTCAATGAGCAATTGAATATCTAGCATTGACAAGATGGGTCTGCGAGTTTGACACCATAGCTGCTGTATGAATTTAACACTTTCCGCTCTGATTGGCTTGGTGCTTTTGATGAGGGCCAACCTATCTCACATATGTGCATAGTGTGAATTGTAATTTGCCTGGTGAATGCGTTGGTGCGCATGTGATTAAAAAACTAGAAACAAAAGAGACTTTTAGGTAAGTTTTGAAGGATGCAGGCTGACACCTGACAAATTAAATAACAACACTCAAGGTCACCTTACAAGACAGAATTAAATAACAGTGTAACAACAAATCATACCTATTGAAATTTTTTTAAAGGTATTTGAAATTAGAGGTTTTTAAGATGAAAACAAACGTCTACAAAACATTATAGATTTTAAAACCTAGCGCATATACAAGTTGATATCGGCTAAATGCAGAAACAAAATTTTACTCTAGTCATAAAATGTTAGTACCAGGCTGCACGTACAGCCTCCCCTTTCTGTAGAAAGACAGATTTTTGGTTATGAAGATGTAGATTTGCAGATGGCAGCCAAATGGTGGATTTTTGAAATGGCGTCCTGTATGTGAAAATGGTCACTAAGCAGCACCTCCGTGTATGTCTGGGACGAGTGCTGTCTTAAGCGGCCATATGGCGAGCTTGTTTGATGTCAGGTATCGAAGGCCTGATTTATTAGGAATTTCGCACCGAATCTTAATCGGAATCCTTTTTGTGGACCAGCCACCAAGAATAACTTTAAACCTGAGCTCAACAAGTGAAAGCATTCATGCCAGTTATCCCTTTTTTGGAGTATTTCAGCTCTATTTACTTATTAGGCCTACTTCTTCAAAGGTATTTTTTTCTTTAAACCTTTGTCGTGGTTTTTGAATAGTTAAAGGAGTGCTTTTCACTGCAAAATATTTCTTTGGGGTTAAAATGTCTGTAAACCTGACCATACCTGCCTGGTCTCCTCAGGTCTGGAAATGCCTCTGCTGACATTCCCACTTGGAAAAAGGATCAACACAACCCCGGAAAAGTATTACTTAAAGTAGCCAAACCATCATCCAACCTTAATTGTAGCCCAGCCAATTTGAAACCGCTGTCAACAAGTCCTGTCACCAACAAGGACTCCCATAGACCCCAGAGTACCCCATACAACAAAGGTGAGTCAGAACGTGAAAGTGCGCTTGCCTTATAATTAGTTGAACGAGTAGCATGAGTTTTGAAACTTTTAATTTAATTTAATCCGCTGTCAAGTGGCATCAGGTCTGTGTTTTTTAATGAATTCCTTGTTTCTCTTGAGGAACAGCTGCAAGTCATTCGGAATCCCCTGCAGACTGGCGATCAATGCTCAAACCTGTGAAAGGACAGAAGTAGGTTTTTACTCAACACGTTTCTCTTTCCAAACTCCTGTAGATCTGCTTTGGGGAAAGTGGGACATGGTTAAATGGGTGAGAACAAAACTAGCACAATGTGTTAGAACCAGAGAGCTGACAACTGGGCCTTTATACATCCATTCTCCAGCATTTTGCTACCTCCTGCTTCGCCCATCTCTGTAATGATTGACTGCTTGAGAGCGAAGCCACATTCCCTCTCCCCCATCCACACGAGACCCAAGAAGTGCCGCGTCTGAACCCGACCCTAATGCAACACGAATCAGTACATTCAGTCCCCTCCCCCCCGATGACCTTTCTTCTGTAGTTCCTCTCGAACCTCCCAAAAATGCAAGAGGTGAGACGTAGAGAGCTGTGACCCTGCCATCCTTTTCTCAGGTCCTCATAGTGCGAGACGGGAGCATGTATTCACAGGTTATTGTGTCTATTCAATCATTTTTTAACCTAGGACTGCAGCCGGTAAATGTTCCTCAGTCTCCACCGAGACAAAGACAATGGAACCCCTCTCCAAGCTGTCACCCAGCAGTCCTGCAAACATCCCGTCTCCTCTGCGAGCTCCAGTGCCTATCATCACCCCTCCCGTCAGCCTGGACGATCAAAGCACTTCTCCTCTCGAGCCGTCTCACAATGGGTCTCGAAGTTGGGGTAAGGCCTCATTCTCTCCGGCTTCTCTTTATCACAGCGACAGTACTTATATTGCTCTTTAGTGATAAGGAGTGTGCAGCGGAGGCTTCCATATAACTTTTGCTTTCATGTGCTACACTATGGCTTAGCTGAAAATGAGCTCCAACAGGGTATGTAAATGAATGCTGATGCTAACATGCGCTGCTGTTTATTTAATGCTGCCTGGTTTAAAATAAATAAATAAATAAGTTGCCACTGAAAATAGCAGAAAGCCACCTCTGAAGGACAATTGACTTTTCAAAGCCGTCGCTGCTTGTACCCGTCAAGAATGATTTGTATGATCTGTTCCAGGGAAGGTCCTGTGTGATCCTGTCACTAGCACCAAATGCAAATGTGGTCTTTTGTCTGGAACCAGCCCATAAGATGTGGAATTTCAGCAGATACGGACTTGATCGCATATCCTGTTATTTATGACACAGTGAACCTGATGTGCAGCTTTACCATGCTTTTCGTATCCCAGTACAATGTGCACTGTGCTAATGTTTGACACAAACCTTGTATTTGTAGGCATGCCTTGTCGTTAGTCATGCTCCTTTTGACTGGACCTGCATCCAAACTTCCTAAATAATGCAATGCAAAGTCTATTACTTAGCCACGTTATTCAATTATCTTTTTAGAGTTTAAAAATGGGAAGGGTTCGTCACCTACAAATGCCTCCAAGCCGGAACACGAGTTGCCTAAGGTATGCGTTAACATATTAATTATACTGCAGTGTGCTGCATGACTTCCTGATATATGTATTTATGGGGGCGAGTAGGAGGGGTGGTTTTTAGAGCAGTGTAGATAATTTGTCCCTCGGCTGTTTTATCTTTAGATAAAATGCTCTGGAGGCTAAGCTTTGGAAAAAAATTAAATTGGCATCAACAACATGCAGGTCTCCATGTATCTTTCTATCCTCTAATGATTGCTGGGGCGGGGGGGGGGGGGGGGGGGGGGGGGGGGGGGGGGGGGGGGGGGGGGGGGGGGGGGGGGGGGGGGGGGGG
>JAOYSI010002908.1:0-15605 GCA_025775065.1 Hiodon alosoides
CCCCCCCCCCCCCCCCCCCCCCCAACAGGTGAACAGACCGTTCTCCAGGGCATAACAGTGGCCACATTGTTTTACATCATAAACACAGCAATTCAAAGGGCCGTCGTAGTGGGCTGTCCGGAGAAACCCCTTGAAAAAGAGCTGATAATTTGTGGCAGTACGCATACTGAGCTATTGAAAACTTTGCTACCAGAGGGACAAAACAAGCTTATCTGCTGTGGCAGTCTGAGCTTATTTGCAACACAAGGGTTTGAAGACGGTTCACTGTCGGTACAGAAGAGCAGCCCTTTCTGGTCCATAATAGCAATGTCGTGTTGCACCAATTGGTTCTCAACTTGTTTTTTAGCAGGCAGCCCAATTTATTACACTTACCCCGTGACATATTTATGGCATGATCAAGGGGTTAAGGGTTAGTCTTAAGTTTCCATGGAGTAAATCTTCAATAAAGAATCACAGCAAGAAAAAATGTAAACACGTAGTAACAGTTCTTAAGGCGGTATTAAAAGCATTTTCTGTTAAGAGCTCTGATGCAAGACTTTTCCCAGAAGGTAAAATATGTGGAACATATATATTTTTCTTCCCTTTAAAGTTGACTTAATCTTTTTCTATAATCACTTAACTCAGTCTAGACTTTCTGGGAGTATGGGGCCATAAAGAAATACCGTATCGGGCAACCAGCCCGAAAATTTCACAGTGGTGATATTGTGCATTTGGGTGCGTGTATGTACGTGTGTGTGTGTGTGTACACTTTGTATTTTTGTACAATGCACTTTTTACGATGGTTATCTACCAGCAATAGGAGTTGCGAATGTGTTTGGTCTTTCTGTACTTATTTGCACATTCCTACTCCCGGAGAGCTGCAGTATGGGCAAGCTTTTAGTTCCCACAGATCCCTTAAGACTAGTACAACTAATTGCCCTAATTGAACACATTTTTCTCAGAATAATGAGGTTGTCTGATCTGAAGAGAGATGGAAAATCTGCTGTACTGTGGATCTGGGATCCCGTCTGTTCGGATCACTAGACATTAAAGCCCTTATGAGAGAGAGGATCCTAGAGAGAATAGATGTTTTTTGTATGATCTGACTAGTTTATCTCAGGACACAAAGGCTAGCTGATACATACGCCAGCCTAGAAAATGTGACTCTTCCACTGACCCCCCGTCCCAGCGGATGATCACCCTGCGTCCGGGGCGGGTCACCGGAGTCCCTGTTGTCAGAAAGGCTGCCTCTGTGCTTGTGCCTGATTAACCTGTGAAGCGGGAACTTGATAACAACAAGAGGGTTCGGGGAGAGACGGCGTGCCGCCTTTTAGACCCAAGCCCCGCCCCTGAGCATTGAGGAATTTCAGTTTAGCATACTACTCTCCGCCAATGTTTTTTTCCCCTCCACATGCATGCCTGCGCCTTTGGGGTGAGAAAGAGCGAGAGAGAGAGAGCGAGAGAGCAAGAGCTACAGAGAGCGAGAGGGAGAGGGAGAGGGAGAGAGACGGAAAGGCAAACAGGATAAGCCTACGGCCAGACTGTGCGCTTCTCGAGCTTTTAGACCGGCAGCCACCCTGATCTTGGCCGTATATTTAGTGTATATTTAGTGTATATACTTCACTGGCTGGAGAAGGTAGAGACAGGAGTGTCAGTGCAGTGCCTGAGGGAACCGATCCTGATACTCTCACCAGTGCACCTCTCGCTGACTCTCCCAGACCTTGGATTATCATCGCTGGTTGTTTGCCCAGGCGGGCTGCGCCCTGATAGATTCGGACCTCGCTCCTCCGTCCCTGTGCGTTCCCCTGAGGAGTCGCTGTGCGTGACCAGGGCAGAATGAGGCACTAGTGCTGACCTAACGAGAGAGAGAGAGAGAGAGAGAGAGAGAGAGAGGGGAGATGACCACTGCTGTATTCCAGGTAAGACAGTTCTCTTCTGTTGTGGTAAAAGCCATCCTCTAACACGACTAACGTTTTCTTCCACTTCTTTAGTATTTAATTAACAGTAAACCAATACATTGTATAGAAATAAATGCAATTTATGCATGTGTGGGCTAAACTATAACTGCTTAGGCATGTAAGGTACCTCATAACCACAATATTTTGGTAGACATCCCTTCTGCCTAGTCATTCCAATGACTTGGAAACAAAATAACAGTGAAGTGTTGAAATATCTCTTCTTGTGAAAACTGGACTGGTTTCCTGCCTGAGCCGCCGTGACTTGCAAAGCAATGGACACAGAGGTGGGTCTGAGGTCTGAGGTCTGAGATCTGAGGACTGGGGTCTGTGGACTGAGATCTGAGGTCTAAGGTCTGAGGACTGAGGACTGATGACTGGGGTCTGAGGACTGAGGTCTGAGGACTGAGGCACATCATGCTGGCTTTCCTGGGTACCGAAGCCAAGGGTTTAAAGAGCCTATGTTCCCTAGCAAGCCGTGCTTTTTAACAGTGGGACCCTAAACCTGGTAAACGTATAAAAGAAGAGCTTTTATTAAGGTACATTTGCAGTGGCAGCTGCTGCCAGTTTTACCGAAAAGCGAGAACGGAAAGGCTGGCCTTTAAAATGATGCAGAAAATGCAATGATTCCAAATCCTGGATAATAAGACAAATCATAAACATTATGCATTTGAAGAAAGTTGAATGGTCCCAACATTTTATGATAATGAATACGATTCGGTTTTTTCAGATCTGGAAAGTTGAATTGCTTCTGCACATCCGTTGACGTGAGAATAGTTTTGCTTGTACAGGAGCCAGGTGTTTTTTCTCATTGTGAGTCCCATTGTGAGAAGAAATGTCTTTTTCTCCTCCTTTCTCTCAGCCCCTGAAGATCATTTTAGTGGCCAAAGGTGATGCTGACCAATCCACACCATATTGCGTAGTCTGTGTGGGAATTAAGGCCATCCCGAAGTGAATCTGCGGGGCGATGCAGTGCCCTGCCTTTTACGGAAAGCCTACACATTCCTTCTCCAGCAGCTCCTCAGCATTGCTCATTGCCATAAGCGATTATTAAGCCTGTCATGATATATACCTGAGTGCCTCCAAAATACAGCCCAGCTATCTTGCGGTCGAGTGTACAGGCTAGCGTGAAGGCGTATGAAGCATGTCTCAGCACCGCGTGTTTTTTTCCCACATACGTCGTCCGTCCCTGAAAGTCACGCTCGTCCGTGTTTTCCTGTTGCCGTGGAGCGGTCTTAGAGGCCCGTAATTGCCCTAATATGGGGATAGCGACCGCTCTGTTTATGGGGGCGGTCGCAGCGGTGTGGTCTCCTCTGTGGGTGACGATGATTTCTAACTGCCGAGTGCGGCTGCCCGGGAATTTCTTCCGGTGTGTGCAGAAAGCCCTCAGACTCGGGTTCGGGTCGACCGAGCCCACCTTGGTTGTTTCTGGAAGTCGTCTGCGCGACGTGAGTGGCCCGGCTCCGGTGCCGAGAGGAGCGTTTACAGTGGATGGCTACGCTGCAGCCCCAGCCATCACTAACATTTCATTTCCACCATTCATGGTTTATATGGGGTGTGGGAGGGAGGAATTCAAACGCGTGGTGCTTCCCCCACCCCTGGTATTTGGCCTGATTAATGCATGTTCAAAATTTTCCCACTATAGAAGTTAATGGATCATTTATTCTCACAGCTGGGAGATACATTCACTGCCACCACAGAAACCGCCAGAGAAATAAATCTGCATCTCGGTCTACGTGGTCCATTGGGCCAACCATTCCATTCCTTTGGCCTTTGTGTAATCTGTTTTCCTGGGAGCATACTATGCTAACAAGATGAAACGCAAATGGAGGCCAGTACTTTGTTGGTGAACTACTCGTTAGCTATTTAGTTCTGGAAAAACGTCTGGAAAACATCACTTTGCTGCACTCGCAGAACCGCATGGCGGACAACTGATTTGAATTCAGCCGTTATTGGCTGTAGTTGAAGATGTGTGCACACGTGCAATGGACAAATCCAGGAGCACAGACCTGCATACTCTGTCTGTTACAACAGGAATCACCCAGTCCTGTTCAAGAATACCTTGTTTACATTACTTCCTTTCCCTTTTTTAGCATCACCCTTGCTTCTTTTAAGCAAGGGTGTCTTAATCTGTGACATTACAGCGTGATAAAGCCATTGATGTAAAAAACGTTTGTCTGACAAGGTTTTTATGGTTGTAAATGCAATGCCTTCAGTTGGGCAGGGCAAGACTGTGGAGAGGCGTTAAAGAGAAAATTAAATGGATTCTATAGCATGCCATACGGAGACTCCGCCTCTGAGGTCAACAGTACCTGATTAACAAGCTTGCCTCCCTTAAAAACACTACTTTACGGTGCAGGGCTATTTACTACAGCGTCCAATGTTACAATGGGCAGCTTCCACGGCTTATGTTACAGGACCCGTAAAGGACTTCCTCACTGAAGGTTAATTGTCCTCATTAGAATGTGAGTGTCAGGTCTATCTCCACAGATTCCACGCTTCCCTAAAGAGGGGGAAGTCTTATCCATCCAGCCGCCCCAGGCAAATGCATTCAAGATGCTTTGGTTTCCTATGTGTGAACTATCGTGACCGTTCACCCTCAGTTATGGTACTAAAAGTTAAATACGCCACAGCTTTTGGGGTGGTCGTTTGTTATTTAGCCATATTTTTTCCCCTCAGTGAGTTACAGGGGATCTGCATTGGGGAGGGCCAATGTGTTAGCCGGTTTATTTGTGTTTCCCCGACGAAACGTGCGGCAGGGTAATGGTCATCCTCGCCTCCTGGGGCCCAGTGCTGTCAGAGGTGCGTCTGTTCCACCCCTCTGCCAGCGCCGCGCAAGTCTGGCTTTAATTAGGATTAATGACTGCGCATTGGAGGCTGTTTCTGGTGTCTCAGGCCACCCTGTCGCGTAGGTCTCGCTGACGGTCAGGAAGCAGGCTGGGGCACGAGCGAATGAAGAGCAGACAATGGGGTGGTTCATTAAAAATACATTAAGTGGGTTCAAAAACAAATGGGGCCTTTGTTTTCACTCCCCGTGAATCCGGGCTCCACGGACAGCGGCTTTGGTACTTCTTGAAGGGAGATGAGAGTGCCTTTAGTGTGAGTTAACGGAACCACAAAACCCCGGGTCCAGTTTAAAGACAACCTTCATCGCGTTTTTTTTTTCTTCCATGAGTGGACCCAGGGAGAAGGTACAGTTTTTCATTTTGGTTGTGCCATTTCTGAAGTAACAATTGTACCACGTGATTCAAAGTGGAATATATAGTTAATAAACAACAATAAATCCATTGTTAAGCCACATACATGTAAACTGTGCGTATGTGAAGGTATTTTACGAAATACATATGCTTTTGACAGTTTTATAAAGGCACTTATGTTGTTCCTTAAAGGGTACTCTCGCTCTCTGTGACAAGATTGTTGCTCATGATTTAGGTATTATTACTGAAAAGACAAAGGCTACCTGAAATTGTTGTTTTGCCACAAGTTTAATGTCTTAACGTCAGCTTCTCATTTTCTGAAATAGAGTTTTAGGGGAAATGGCAAATGGTCCTACATATGTGAAGTGAATCAGATGTCTTGGACGTAACTGCACTCAGAAGGTTTGGCTCTCCCTGAAACTGTTCTGTGCCCCAGGGGAAGTCATTTAGGGGAAATTCAGGAACACTTCCCCCTTTTAATTTTGAGAAAATATGAAATTGGGGCTTTTAACCTCACCTAAGTTACCTAAGAGTTGATATATTCGGGCAAACCATTTGAAATAAGACCAGGAAGTCTCTATAATGATAAAAACATGTATGCTTTAAAGACATGGCAATACATAGTGTTCTGTGGTCTTATAAACTTAATCTAATCTCAAAGTGGGAACCTAAGGTTTTAACGAGGATCCCGTTCCAGCCATAATTGTACTTTTTAACGTCATCATTTTCAATACACTGGGAAAAAAAAATGTTAGAAAAATAAATTGAAGAAAAAGTATGGGATGACTTTGCCAGAATACAGCCTCTGCGATGTATTGAATCATAGGGACTCCAGACTCTGGAGAAAGATCACTGTGAAAGATCTGGAGAAAGATCACTGTGTGTTCTACCACAGTGACAGCATGTTAAACAGAGTATGCGTAATCTGATAAAGAGATAAAATACTGCTGTTGCCATTGGGTTTACAATTGGTCTCCAGTGCCAGCATGTCAGATTGAAGCAAGATGGAAAACTATAATATGCTCTAATGAGAACATCAAATTTTGCCTTCTTAATGATAGTGATGATTCTTTCAAATTGGTTTATCTGTTCAAAAAGTCTGGGTCTTTTAGTAAAAAAGGAATTCATTGACTAATGGGTATAGTTGGAAACACTGAAAGGAAATATAAATCCCTTTTCTACTCTTCCTGGTTTCTTTATTTCCCTGTTTTTGTCGTGGGTTTTGAGGGTGGTTAGTGGATTACATCTGTGTCTACTTGTAGCATTGTTACTGATGCTAATCACTCTGAAATGTCAGCTGTCAGAAGGAGATGTCATTACTGATCCAAATGTCTTGGCCTGTCAGAATGTAGCACTGGTTTATTCATGGGAAGGAGCCGTTATCATGGCTTTGGTTACTGTAAGACGGCAAAAAATATTTTGGTGTGTCTGCGTCGCACTGAAATGCGTAATTCTGGCAAGGGAGGGGTACCTTAATTCCCCAGGAAGGCATTCCAGCTTCTCCAAGGGGACTCCAGAGCATGCAAGATGTCCCGTTACCCACACCTAAACATTTTACAGCCCCTTCAACATTTCTCTCGACAAATCTCGTCTGCCCCTGCCAACGAATGTCGCTGTGGCTATTAACTATTGTATAACTATTAACTAACAACAGAGCTGATGTAGGTTTCTTGAACTGCTTCTGAAAACACACTTATGTGATAACATAGTCTGTTTACTCCACTCAAGTGGAGTGACTTACTGAAGAAACGAGGAAGCAGGTCTTGAGCGGTTCAGGGAGTTTCTGCTGTATTGAATGTCTATATAAAACGTGTAATTCGCTTTAAATAGGCACAGTAGCTAAGGCTTTTTAGCAGCATTCTTCTTTGCTTCGTATCACAATGGAATTAATGCAGGTTAACCTTCAGAGGAACCTTTTTTTCTTTATGAGGTGGAACAAAGAAATTTCTGTAGCTCACCAGCTCATTTAATATATTGCAGACATGTGTAGCCACGAAACAAATCCCGGCATGTAGAACAATTTTTTTTTTTGTAGAATTTTGAGTCCAGAAACGCAGATGTGATTCATAAAATCAGTGCACACGATTCAGTTATTTATTATGACCCTGGAAACATTTGGAATGTTCCCTATGTACAATTTAGCCTACATCTTTCTAAGTTATCAAGGCATGCACAGTTAAATGTTACTGTGGAGAGAGCTTTTCACTAAGCTTTCACTAAGTATCTTTACAAGATACGAAAGAGAGGCTTTCGTGATAGTTGGGTATTGCTTGTGATGAGGACTAAATTCCCTCTTCATTATTTCTCAGATGTTCGGAGTGCGAGCCAAAGCAGCTTCTTACAGTCAGAGAAGTCCCCTTTAAATGGCACCTTACCTTCAAATGGCTAAAACAGAACTGGGAATAGCGAAACATCTGTCTGTTTTACACGGACATCTGCAGACCATTGACGTTCATCAGCACGTTAGGCAACGGTCCGGCGAAGAGCATGCACACGAAGTCTTAAACCGAAGAAGGCAAACTACAGGTGTGAGACTTTAGAGCTGTGGCACATTGGGACTGCATGATCACAACTGTGAATTCAATCGTCATGGGAACGAGCCCCCTTCAATTTCTGGGAGTTGAGCCAAGCTTCAAGTTCAAATGAAATGGGGAAAAGTGGAAAAAGGATTGGTTTTGTAGATGGGTACTAGTGATATAGTTAGGAATCGTTCTGAGGGATTACACATTAACAACATCAAATTGTACACCTTTATTTGGATTACCTGGCTCCCACTTCAGTGTGAATCAATGGGGCCATGTTTGAACTGGGCCAGTTCTGTATACCATGTCTGCTTTAGCTGCAGGCCCCACCCCAGACCCCAGACCCCAGACCCCAGACATCAGCCTCTCAGCTCCTGGGGTGTGGGAGGCAATTGAGGTCTCAAGGTACCCTCCGGCTGCAACAAACTGGCCCTGTTCCTTTTAGAGCTCCCAAACTCTGCATGAAAGACTGCCTGGGAAGACTAGGCACGTGCCTGTTTAAAGGGAACCAGGAAGCATCTCCACTCACATACCCAACCTTGTTATCCGGCCTCTATCTCCCTCTGATATGTTTATGGAACAAATAACTTGGAGAACATCTTGCTCGTGCTGGGTGGTAAAATAAAATCAGAAAACCCAACGAAATGCCCGGCCACATTGTTGACGATTTAAGGGAACCGCATGGTTGGTGCGATGGTCTTTAACGTGTGATCACACACCAGGTTTTCCGTAGCTCCACAGAATCGGAGAATCAAACTGTATAGATTGTACCTGTTCTTATCAATCCGATAATGGCCAAGAATCGTTGTATGGAAACGAGGGATTAAATTGATTAGTTTTCCTGGCAGCTTTTTGCGTGGATCCATTTTCAGGCGTGTATTTTGCTCATCTTTTTGTTTCATGCCTTCATTCCACCGTCCCAGAGTCACGGTTTTCTTAAGTTAGATGTTCTGCCAGCAGTAAGGAGAAAAATAAAAGAATACCTTACATGGTTGGTGCCGTGCAGAAATTCACTCGTTTTTCAAAAAGATAGATAGAAATAATCCTCACGTCAAAACTCCAAAACTACTAACAAATGTGTTATCTAGCTTATCGTAAATTAAATATTTACACTGGAGGCAAGAACCGTCATGCATACTTCTGCAAAATGCCTAAGGGGAGCCAAACGTAAGTGTGTAGCAGTTTTATTTTTATGGTGTCGATACAGAGGGATTTGTGTCCTCGTCAGCAACCCAAAACCATACATGTTGGCCGTGCAAACTGCGTCGTCTTTGGGATTCGACATCAGAGGTTAGTCTGCTGGACACACACCTTCCCGGAATGGAAGCCACTATGGGGGATAAAGTTGGAGCAGAAGGGAAGGTGAAGGGGCGAAAAGCTGTTCAATTACGAGGACCCCCTTTGCCTGATTGGTCGGGAGAAACAGCTAATGCTCTGGTAATTGGTCTCGGTGGTGCCTGAGGATCCCTCGTGATTGGAGATTAACCTCTCGCTTGGCCCGCTGTCATCCTCTCTTTGTCTGGAGGCTTTCGAGCAGCAAGTTTCCCTTGGCTGTGGCTTTCTCTCTTTCCGTCCGATTGTTTTACGATTGGAATTACCATCCCACAGTGTGTTTGCAGTGCCATAATGTGTGAATTGCATTATTGTCGAATACCGAATCGTGCCAGTTGACTCTGGGGAAAGCAAAACTCGACTCTCTTTGGCATAAGAAGAAAGCAGCTCAAAGTTGGACCCTTCTCCGAACAAGGGTTTGGCGAATAAAACAAAGCGTGCTAAGCGATAGCTTCAAATGCTTCCGAGACCCGATCTCATGTGGAGGAGTCATGGCAGGGATGACGAACGCATGTTGAGACATTTAGTGCCTTTAAATCCTTCACTGCTCTTTTTCTTCCCCCTCACAGCCCAACACCAGGGTCTCCAGGGCAGAGCCCTTTTATGGTAGAACTTCCCAACCCCCCCTCAAAGCCCCAGCTCTCTCTACAGGGGACCAGAGCGTGACTTGAACAGGCCGGAAATGTTGATGCTGCATCTTCAGGAAGAGGAGATAGAAAGGAATGAAATGTAAAGTTTTCACTCAGGTTTTAACAGCGAGCTCCTGGAACAGGGCTTTTTATGTTAGACCATCTAAAACGTCTGTGTGTTTGAGGGATAGCTAGACCTTGAGACAGCCAAGAGATCAAGAGATTCTGCTGGTTAACATGATGGGCTTATCCTGTATACATTTCTCATAAAGCAAAATAACAGGACAATAACAGTGTTGCTCAGTTTTTACAGCTTTTAATTCAGTTATAACTGGGGCAGTTTATAAATGAAATTATTTACACTTGAAAGCCCCATTACATTATTAGTAATTAGAATTATTATTACACAACTTTACATATTTATTTTTTAGTAATTAGCCAAAAGCGCAATGCTTATTTAGCAGGTACTCGAAGAAGGTACACAAAAGCACCAATGCACGGTCGTCTGTAAGGGAATATGTCTGTGAAACAAAAGCTAGACATTTCGGAGTAATTTCTATAGAAACTACATCTAGCAATTCATTATTATAAAGGTTATTTAAGCAACTAAAACCTGAGGCCAGGAATCAAAAGTACCTAGTTAATTCAACCACCTTTAAGGACGGATCTGGGATGAAATGGGAAGTTGGCGCAGAAAATGGATGTGCGGGTTGCTTTAATCTCACGCTCTCCCATTTGGCACCATTGTTTGTCCAGTGAGTGTGCAGTCCAGTGAGTGCAGGAAAATGACGCATTGCTAGGATCGGTCTAATAATCATGCTATTTGAGTTTGTCATGCACTTAAGGGCAGCGTAGCAAAGTTTGTATGCCCACTGACGGCCGTTTGTTTTGGATCAGGAGGCGGAATCTGTGTGGCAGCCTCTCTGTAGAGCTCCAGATTTAATCTTTGTTTATTTGGTTCCTGCGTTTTTTATCCCCGGAGTAGCTACGCTAGCCTTTCAACCTCATATGATTATTATTTTTTGGATTTTTTGATGTTTTTTTGCTGTTGAAAAGCTATGAGATATGCCGGTATATTGCAATAATGCGTGCATGTTGCACCTCCAAGGCTGTCTTCTGAAAGACCTGCCCACGTTTTTGGAGCAGGTGGATATCGTATGTCTAAGGGAACCTCCATCGTACTTCTAAGGGACAGCCGTTTGGGCCCCCAATTCCGGCTCTTACTCTGACCTGGGCCCTGGCCCTGATTAGCCCGGCTGCCCCACGGGATTCCACCATATAACACGTGTTGACTACGTTACGACTAACCGAGCGTAGAGAGGGCGCACTGGGTGAGTCCCGGGCTCGTAGTGTAAGAGACTCCCTTTCGTGGTGTCTGTCAGAGCAATTACAAAAACGCTGCAGGCGGAACATTCCTCAGATGCGCGTGAAGTGGCTAAGAAGCAAGGTGACTGGAGCCCCACAGATTGCTGTCAACTCCTCAACCTGGAGGCAGACCAGGGTCAGCTGAAGGAGGCCTGCTGAACGTACGGACTGCTCCGGGAGGGAAGGGTGATGGCAGGAGTTCCAGCGGAGGAGTGATGAGGGGAGGGAGGCGTTGGCCCTCAGTGGAGAGGAGGGGGGGGCGACCTCCACCTCACCGGCTCTCAGTGACGGGTGCTTAAGATGTCTTCTACACTGATAATGATAATGATGAGTCAGTGTGGATCCAATGCTCCATAGCCGGTCACTGGTAATGACTTCCTTCCTCAGTGGCCTGTGTCCAGGGATGTTCTTGAACCTTGGCACACGTAAACATCCGTAATTACAATCGCATCATGGAGTCAGATGATTTGCACAATCAAATCTTACGCTTATTATGTTGAAAATACGTGCCGTTGTGACTGTCTGCCATAAAACATCCTGTTGACATTTATCAAAGGGAGGATGTGGGAGATGAATGATAAGAGAAAAACAACGGAATCACCCAATGACAGTTCACGTATGGAAATGAGATATAAAAGTCATTTTTTGGTTTAAGTTGTCAAGATTTTGTGACCTAATATCTGAATATAAGCTATAAAGAATAATTTGCATCACAAACTTTTATTTAGCATTTTTGGTTCAAGTGGATTTTCGTAATGTTGATTAGATGCCGTGGTTAAGGCACCTGGACACTGAGAAAAAACGAAATGGTAGATACATTTTGAGCTGCAAATAAACAAGCTATATCTAAAAAGTTAGCGGAGCGATCAGTCACAGCGTATGCAAAGTTCAATAAGGAGCGTTGAAGAGTCTAACTGATAACCCACCCGGCCTCTATGGGTCAGACTGTCTGAACAGACGTGCCAGCAGTCTTATTGTCTCTGGCATTCTACGCTGCTACCTCACCGGTCTGTCACTGGCGTTTAGCCACTCTGCTGATACCCCATAGGACACGTTAGTCATATTTCAGAGGACAGTGGTCTGTTAATGGACCATTATCCTGCATGTTTTTATTCTGCAGTTCCTACTCTGGCTTTTAGTTGTTTGCTCATGTTTCACGCTTTATTCTAAGCTGGATTGCGTTTCGGACCTTTTTGTTCCATTAGGTTGCGCTTTAATTCATTTTAAAAAGTTGTCCCTTAAAAACCCTCTATTGTTGTGCTAACAGTGATGTAAGGAGCAATGATATGTGTTATAAAACCACAGCACTCTTGCGGTTACGTGGAGGCTGCAGTTCATTTTTTTTAATAGAACAGAAGTGGAGTTCTATTTGCATACAGGGGTGTCTTTTAACGCTTGCCAAATAACATTGCAGATGGATATTTGGAAATTTGGAAGTTTTCCGCTGTACACCATCCTAACATGAAAAAGATTACAGCAATCTCATCCTGTTTCCAAACCTGACAATGTCATCCTTCTGTTTTACAGGTTTCCTCGTCCTGTGTTCCTACCACTAACTACGAGCTGGTAAGAACCATTGTCTTCAATTTCTCGATTTCAGAGCAAAACAAAAAAAAAACAAAACAAAAAAACTGTAAGTCACTTAAAGTGAAATCATAGCTCTTCTCATTTCTGACGGATACCGGAGAGGGGTCTCTTTATGGAAAAGTAGGGCGCTCGGTGGGGACTAGAAACTGAGCTGTGCTTAAAACCACCAGTGAATAAAAATAAAATAAAACACTCAAATGCATTTACTTTTTTGGTTTGGTTTGGCTCTGTGTGGCGTATACATTTTGTCCTTCCAAAGAGGACCCTCCAGCACCGGGACCAGGCCGTAATCTTCCTGGTTGTTTGAGAGCGGTTGCCTGTGGAACTGCCTCTCATCCGTTTCATCGCTCCCCGTGCCAGGGGAATAGTGTAAAGAGACTATGGTTGCCCACTTAAGCCCCGATGAGCTCAGCTGTAAAAGACGGTGGACCTTTTCTCTCCGAACAGGGAGAGAAAAAAAAAACTAAAGAACAATTAGGAAACGTGCTATACATCTGGAGCCTCCTATAGTGTGAGGAGCTGGAATCCGTTGTTCAATCCTGCAACAAAAAGGGAGGCTAATTCCTTGAAAACGTGTTGTTTTCTCAGGTCTAAGAATTTTTTGCGGGTTAGCTTTTCTGACGCCAATGATGACCTGCAGTAAAAATGTATTTAAGGAAAAATATTTTTCCAAACTCTTTGCTTGTGTAAATGTGTCCAAATCAGTTAGCTATGTAGAGTATGTCTGCTGGGTCAACGAAGAGCGAACGCACACCAGGGGGGGTGTGTCTAGGGCTTTTATCATTATGCTTAAACGATTAATCACTCCTTCAGAGCAACTTTCCTTCTTGGCATGTTCCTGTGGGCAGAGACCAGCATCAGCTAGAAATACCCGGAAGAAGTTTCTCTTCACTGCACTTCGTTGCAACTGTTTAAGGCGGCTGGTGAGACTAACCTCGGGCAGGATAATCATTTATTTCAGACCCGGATGAAGAGAAGAGAAGAGAATTTTCGTGGTGTTCACATTCAGTTCCACGGACAGGTCATTTGTTACGCAGGAGAAGGACATTGTATTCTGACAGGAGGAATGCTCCTGTTATGAAGAGTGGGCATACGCTTGCATTTGACTCTCTGCCCAGCTCCTTGTTTGGTGAAAGTTCCAGCTTCAGGGAAACTGTAGGAGAGGCCCGAGATTTAAAAGGCTCGAATCAGATCAAGTGTAGAACTGAGGAGCTGTTGACTGTAATTTGTGTTAATGGGTAAAATAGAGGGGGAGGGTCAAGTGTCATAAGAGTCTGTGGCAGCTTTGTCGTTGTTAAACTTGTTTTGTACGGAAACTAAATCTATTAATCATTAATCATTTTGTGAAGCGGCAGCAAAGCTCTTTAGTACTCATAACAAATCTCGTCACACGATTAGAAATAACAAAAACAAATACAACAGTTTTGGCAGGTGTAATTAACTAGTAAAACACAGGGAAGATGTAAGATGTGCTCATATGTACACAGCCTGCAACATTCTGGAATTCCGAATGTACCTTTAGAGGCAGAAGGAATCATATTGGACAGGTTTCCTCACATTACGACTCAACGAGCGTCTAACACATGAACTTTTGCCCATTTGTCTGAGTTTACCTGAGTTTCCCTGAGTTTCCCTGAGTTTCCCTGAGTTTACCTGAGTTTACCTGAGTTTACCTGAGATTACCTGAGTTTCCCTGAGTTTCCCTGAGTTTACCTGAGTTTACCTGAGTTTCCCTGAGTTTACCTGAGTTTACCTGAGTTTACCTGAGATTCCCTGAGTTTGTCTGAGTTTGTCTGAGTTTCCCTGAGTTTCCCTGAGTTTACCTGAGATTACCTGAGTTTCCCTGAGTTTACCTGAGGTTACCTGAGTTTCCCTGAGTTTCCCTGAGTTTACCTGAGTTTCCCTGAGTTTACCTGAGTTTCCCTGAGTTTCCCTGAGTTTACCTGAGTTTCCCTGAGTTTCCCTGAGTTTACCTGAGTTTACCTGCAGCCCCAGATTAAGCCATGACGCTTATTCCAGATGGGAGAAAAATTCTCCAAAGCGGCTTATCCTGCACTTGATTTCAACAGCCATTTGTAGTGGAAAAATCATTTGACCATAAAACTATTAATTACGATGCATCGAGCGTCTCATATTTGACTAATTATTTGCTCTATATTTTTGTACAGCCGAAGTTCAAGTATGTCGTTGACTAGACGTGATTTTTATCTCGCAGTCATGAGACTACTATATTGTGGAAAAGTATTACATTTCTTAATACTGACCATGGACGCTCTGTCTGCAGCATAGATCTTTGTAATAGACCCCTACAACAGAATATAATCTCCCCTCAAAATTAGCCTGTCTTCTGTCTGAAAGAACCCCAAAGATCACAGGACCATATGGTATTTCCTTGAAATGATTGCTTTTATAAATTCACTTTTCCCCTTCCAATGATGTCCCTTCAACAGCACCATCGGGGATAAAGTTTTGCGCGTAGATGTTCTCTGCTGGTGAAAAGGGGCAGAGTGTTACAGGAAGCTCAAAGCGGTTATGTTTCGGTCCGCATCAGCTCGGCCTTTCCTGTTCACTAAGCTAAGCTGTGTGAATCTACATGGGTGCTTCATACGCACATGTGTGATGCTATCATCGCTCAATGTTACTGCGTCCCACTGTTACCGCGTCTCACTGTTACCGAGTCCCACTGTTACCGCGTCCCACAGTTACCGCGTCCCACTGTTACTGCGTCCCACAGTTACTGCGTCCCACTGTTACTGCGTCCCACTGTTACCGCGTCCCACAGTTACCGCGTCCCACTGTTACCGCGTCCCACTGTTACCGCGTCCCACAGTTACCGCGTCCCACAGTTACCGCGTCCCACTGTTACCGCGTCCCACTGTTACTGAGTCCCACAGTTACCGCGTCCCACAGTTACTGCGATGGTATTTTAGCCTTTCCCCGCCATACGGAAGAGCAGCGCATACCAGAAGGAGGGGGGGGGGGGGGGGGGGGTTTTTTGGGCCCTTACGGGCCCATTTTTTTGGTTATGGGATTAAAACA
>JAOYSI010002909.1:5467-15605 GCA_025775065.1 Hiodon alosoides
GTTTAGACAGGTGAAGCTGTGTGGCTGAAGGCCTTGGTGTGGTTTAGACAGGTGAAGCTGTGTGGCTGAAGGCCTTGTGGTTTAGACTGGTGAAGCTGTGTGGCTGAAGGCCTTGGTGTGGTTTAGACAGGTGAAGCTGTGTGGTTGAAGGCCTCAGTGTAGTGTTCTCTTTACCTAGCGGACGGCACCAACACTGTGCGACTCCACAGTACCGGGACACTTAATTTAAACACCCTCTGGTGATGGATATTGAAAACTAGAACAACATGGAGTGTGGGAGGATTTGTTATTTGTTATCGTGTAGTTAAGGCAGTTGAGTCGTCAGGTCTCTGTGTGTAGTGTTCTTTGCCATTAGCTTTTAATTAATTACTTGGTTCTAATTCAGTATACGTCGTTTTTTTCTACAGTGTAATACGCTGGTTCTGTTATCTTTGCTGTCACCTTGGGTGCAGTGCTAACCAAATTAAAACATAATTCACCAAGAACCAGAAATAACGACGTGTTGTCGCATTCGGCAGGTTTTATGTGTATTGTAAAGCAAAATGTCTTTGAGTGACAGGTTTCAGCAGTCTACCTTCTCACAGTAATACTTATTAAAGGAGCACATAAAACTTGAGGTTAAAGTACACTGGAGTGATGATGAAGATGACTGAAATTAATTCTTCATAACTTTTAAGAAGTAATTAGAGCCATCAGTGGTCTCAGCAGCTTAAAGTTGCTTGCCCGATAATTAATTAGGCCACACGCTTGAGTCTGATTTATACAGAGCTATTTCAATGCATTGTTTTTCTGTTTGTCATTTATATTCAAGTGTTATAATGAATAATGGTTTAGCCTGCTGTACAACCCCAGAGCCCTCTTGACTTTGTCTCTTCTGAGTAAGTTCACTTTCAAGCATAAAAAAGCTTTATGAGAAGAGGATTAGTTTTCTGATGGAACAAAAATGAATGGGGGTTGAGACTTGAGATTTATTACAATGGGTCAGTGAGTGCTATTCTACCACAGTACCTGCTCGGAAAGCTGATTGCTCTGGGGAGGACCGCAAGGCATTTTCTGTGTTTGTCTGAATTTTAACTTCTCTTCTACAGCATCAAATGCATTATAAAGCACAGCTGAGGCCCGGCAACACATTACTCAGAACCAGTGTTTGGTTCTCAGAGACCAGTGTGCCCTAAACATTGGTCTTTCCATTCAACCCATGCATTTCCAACTGGTTCAGTATGATAAACTCGCAAAACCTGACCCTGTGTTAAGGTCAATGACCTATTTCTTAGAATTCTTTAGATTGACAATGTATCTATCTGATCTTTCTGTGTTTAACCCTTTCTGAGTTCTTCCAGAGCTGTGGATGCGGGGTCATGCATCCCTCCATGGTTTGTAGATACACGATGCTTCCAATTCACATTCTTTTAAAGTGGAATGAAAAACAGACTGGCATTAAGGCTGAAATGCACCATTTAAACTAGCTTTTGAGCATACCAGATGTAGTGAATGCCTGGATAAAAGCCTTTTGAGGTCATTAGTTGGTTCAGGGCGTCAGGCACATTGTGGTTGTGTGAAACACAAAATGGACACTTTGGTGGAATGCCAAGAAAACAGTTCATCCCTGCAGCTGGGAATGATTTTGGGCTGGATTCGACTGCATGAATCGACTCTGCAGATACCCTTGGCTCGTCAGATCTGGCTCGAATCTCAGGGGCTGATCGATGAAGAATAATAACTGAAGACCTAAAGACCTGAGAGTTCATACTGACCTCTCAGTGCACATTCACTTCTGTTGGGAGGAAACGGTCCTGGGAGAGAGGAGGTGCTGGAACAGAGGCAGAGCGCTGGGACAGAGGAGGTGCTGGGAGAGAGGAGGTGCTGGAACAGAGGCAGAGCGCTGGGAGAGAGGAGGTTCTGGAACAGAGGCAGAGCGCTGGGAGAGAGGAGGTTCTGGAACAGAGGCAGAGCGCTGGGACAGAGGAGGTGCTGTAACAGAGGCTGAGCGCTGGGACAGAGGAGGTGCTGGGACAGAGGAGGTGCTGGGAGAGAGGAGGTGCTGGAACAGAGGCAGAGCGCTGGGAGAGAGGAGGTGCTGGGAGAGCGGTGAGGTTGCCACAGAAGAAGTGCCTGTGGAGAACACTGATTACTTACTTTTAAAACACGACTTTGATGGAGAGATGCTCTCTGCTCCTCAGCAGTCTCCTGTCCGTCTGCAGTGATTGATGAGTCTGCAGGAGTGCACAGTCTTGTGAGCCGAAAACCGGGTCTGAATCGGCAGCGGTTCTGCAGAGGCGTGCGCATGCCTGCCTGTGGGTTTGTGTGAGTCAAAGCAGGGCCCTCAGGTACTCTTGAATGTGCTTGCATTCAGGGCTGAATACGAATTTACTGGTAGAGCCCCCTGGTGTCATCTGTCTGTAATACACACTCATGGGACCAATGAGAATGCACCTGAATCAGAGATTAGGATTGGCATTGCGATGATTTATCTGTGCGCTAGTGTGAGCACATGAAGCCATTCTCTAACAATGCTGATAACTTAAAAATCCCATGCTTTTTACCAGGGGAAATCTATTGGGTTGCTTTGTGAGCTAAGTTGAGCTTCAGTTATTGTTTTGAATAACCTGTATTCAGGCTGATACAGGTTAAATAACACAACTGGACAGAAGATGTTTTGGATACCTTGGTGATGAATCGCTATGGTTGCGTGATTGTAGCTGTTGTTGTAGTTCTACCGCTGCTTCTTCTTGTGGCTATAAATTCACACAAGTTATTTCTGAGACCTTGAAGTGCTTTCAGAATACGAGGAGACAAGAAATTCATTCCAGATGCGGCGGTGAATAAGAGTGGTTTTTCATTCCTCCGATGTTTGCATCATTTACATTTGGGCAAATGGCAGAGAGGTTTGGAAAGGCCAGGCTCGCAGAGTGGCATGCGTGATCAATTACCCGCTCAACCTCTCGGGACATGAGTTCCCCTAGCTGTCAGACGGCTTAAAGTCGCTGCATTTTTATCAAATAAAGTTTTAAAATAATGTGGGCAGGTGTATTATCATCAGGGCGATGATTATTGTGTTTCCTTATCGGGGCGATGATTGGCACATGCCATGGCACAGTAATTGTAATTATGTAATGTCATTTTAATGAACTTAAGGCATGCATGACGTAGCCACTTAATATCCTGGGCCTGCTGGGCAATGTGCATATAAAGTAGACATGAAGCCTTACGGCAATCCTTCATTCCTTTCTCACTAAAACAAGTCAAGCCATTGTTGTGCTGATATCACTGTGTTCCACTGAAGCGTAGTGATGCCACTGTGTTCCACTGAAGCGTAGTGATGTCATTGTGTTCCACGGAAGCGTAGTGATGCCACTGTGTTCCACTGAAGCGTAGTGATGCCACTGTGTTCCATGGAAGCGTAGTGATGCCACTGTGTTCCATGGAAGCGTAGTGATGCCACTGTGTTCCATGGAAGCGTAGTTCATTGCACAAAACCTTCCTGCCAGGCTTGAGACCCTGAGTGTCTATGTCATGCATAAATCCTACGTTTATTCTTTCACTTGCTGGAAGAATCTGAGTGAGATATGTTGATTAAATTACACTTTGCCATATGAAACTTTCATAGTGATTTACACGGGCGGGGACTGGGGGAGTGTGTGCAGTGGAGCAGTGGAGGGGATTGGTGCCGGGGCCTGACAGGATCACAACAGGTTAAAATGATGGCTTATTACACCCAAACACATGAAATTCATTGAAGCACATTGATATAACAAGGCAGGAAAGAGCAGACTTCTGTGTGATTATGCTTCTTCAGTATGGGATTTCACGGATTGCTTTACCTATCACTAGTAGCCAGCAGGGACTTTATTTCAGCACCATTTACCCAGGTATCTCAAACTGCCTGCATTCTTAACTGGTATAAAATTTAATCAAATCCAAAAAATATATTTTTGAGGATTAATACATATTATAGATATAGTACATATATACCGGGCTAAAGGAGATAATCTGTAAAATGCACCTATTTTTTACTTAAAAAATTAAGATGTTGGTTCACAAAAATATATATATTTCAAATTTGCGATTAGCAGCATAGTGTATTGTCATAGGCTGCACAGACACTAAATGAATCAAATCACACAATAGACAATTATGACAATATGGATTTGGGGTATCTGCTTGAGAACCTTAACTCCTAGACTAGAAGCCAACCTTCCATTGAAGCCGTTCTTTTGGAGATTTTAAAACATTTTGGAAGTATGGAAGCTTTTTAGTGCCAAAATATAAGCCAATACGCCTTGTTAAACAATACACGCGTCTTTGCACGTGACTGTATGGGTCTGGTGGCTTCTCTCCTGACTGCGGTGGGGCTCACAGGAAACTTGTTTTTTCCTTCCTCTTTTTTGTGGCCTGGCTCCAGTCTGTGAAGGCCGTTAAGCAGTGATTCATGTGACTGTGTCCCTAACGACAGATTCCGCCACTCATCAATACCGAGCGATGGAGGGACCGTGACCCCTCTGCTCCCTGTACGAATGAACAAATCACCCACGCTCTCCACAAACACTCGTCTTCTGCAGCTTAGCCGGAAAGTCACCACCGTCTCATGGGCTAGCTGGCCAAGGACGCTGCAGAGCTTGGCTCTCCCGGCCCCGGGGGAGGGGGGGTCGGCTCGTTGTCTTCTGACTAATAGGAGGCATAAGAGTCACTGGCATTTAGCTGATCTACAGAGGATCGTCTGTTTAGGGCTGGGAATGTCAGAGGGCTGAACTAACTCTACCACCCTAGTGTATGTGCTTTTAGCTGATCTACAGAGCCTCCTCTGTGTAGGGCTGTCAGAGGGCTTAACGAGCTATGTGTACAGTGATTTTCTCTACACATACTGGAAAGCTAATCTGCAATAAATACAATTCTCTCCAGGAAATAAAATCCCATTTTTGTGCATTTTCACTTGAGACCTCGTGGTGGAGATCAGAGAACTATCTTATAACTGCAGTTAAAGGGTTCATTCCATTGGGCGCTTTAAAAATTAAGGCTATATTGAGACGTGAGTTAAGTGGACTACATCATTTTAGATCATCATCAATATGTCAAACTGTTTGCCAGTGAAAAGAAACATTAAACTTCAGTAGATAGTTAATCTAATTGTCTAAAAACGGATTAAAATGTTTCAATGAATATTTACAGAAATGTGAAAGTTAATTAGATCATATAAATAGGAAAAAATTAACAATTGAAACATTTTAATCATAGGTATCACAGCTTGCACTGACGGGAAATTAGCTACCATTTTCACTGTAGCTAGCAAATACATTGCATTAATCTGCAAACATTTAATGTCCATATTTGTCTAGTAATGCATTAGCTGATAAGCTAGCATAGTAAAACAGTTTATTTTAAATTGTTTGAACACACATCCTGTTGTATCACTACAGTGCCGAGCGCAACATTACCGTGCAGCCTTGCACATTAATGTTCAATGTAGAAACCATAGATAAGATGTATCCAGCTCCCCTCAAGAGTTTCACTGTTACTAAGTGTTCAGTGAGTGGGCGTGGCCAGGCTGGAAATGGGAGGGGCACTGCACTGGGAAAGCCAGTAGAAACCATTTTTACTGCTTGTTTGTGAAACTCAAACGGGCAATAGAATTCTCGGACCATATCAATACAAAATGTTACTCGTATCATACTTAATAACTGAAATCAGTTCTTACCAGTTTTGATTCAGCTCAAATATACAGAATGTGGTTCTAGCCAATGGCAGGCCCAATGACATGTTATTGACCACTGAAGCTTCCCCTTCCTCTCCCTGCAGGCTATCGGGGATGAATATCCCCTCGCCCATCGTCAGCAACAAGAACTGGCTGAGGCTGCATTTTGTAACTGACAGCAACCATCGATACAGAGGCTTCAGCACTCATTACCAAGGTAAGACATTTAAATATAAACTAAGCTATACGGGCCCATTAAACCCAGCTGGTGCAAAGACTACAGTCATGGCCGGTTTCAAAAGGACTACATTCATGGCAGGCCCTTGTGTGTTTGTGGTATAGCTTTGACTTTCCACTTTTTTACCCAATGAAGTCAATAAGAGACAGACATTTCCTTTTCAATGCAGTAAACGCCTAGCATTAAAATAAAATGAAACCGACTACATTTAGAATTTAAAGACATTAAAAAGACACCATTGACAAATCCCCGTTGAGATAGTTGTATGTTCTCAACCTTCATTAAACCAATGTCAGTGGAGCTGATCCAGTATCCATACAAAAAAATAAAAGGTGTTTTTGTTGTTCCAACTTGCATGCAATTTCCAGACTAACCCTTGTTAGGCAACAAATCACTTTTTATGTTTGAAATAGCTGTCTCTTTTTCCCTATCTTTAAGAGCTGCAAAAAATGTAAGCTGAAATGTCCCATCTAGAACCCTGAACCTAATCGTGTGTTGCTGAACGCTGTGGTCCTGGAGTCACTCAGACACACATTTACCATAAATCTAAAGTCTTGTTAGCCTTGATAAACCTTGACTCCATGTCATCCATACTAGCCGATATCTAGCTCCTTGGAAGGTTTGGGTAAAATGAGAAACTGTTTGCCTACCCTTACAACAACAACAACCCAAAAGCACCGCCTTTTATATATTTTATTCGCGTTTCTTTTGTTCTTCAGAAGCGAGTAATGGCGGCTTCCTTTGAGTGGCAGTAAGTAGGTGGCCAATCACAACAAGCGCGCCATTTTTAATCTGTGAGCGTGACGGTTGATGGAATAGCATTCCGCTCAAAGTACGGTCCGAAGTTTATGTCTAGGCTGATTCGTATTCGTCTGTAACGTTACTCCCCTCGTCGATAAACTATGGATTTGAGGGTTCATTTCTTCTGCGATAGTAAAGACTATATTTCAGTTGTCCTGACAAGTCGCCAGTTAGCTGTGAGAGCGCCTAGCAGGACTCTACACATACTTTTGGTCTCTAGGGCCGCATCTTCTCGTAAGTAAAAATAATAAAGAAATTAGGGGCACTTGCGAGGTGATGTGGTAAAGGGTTTTAACTCTTCACGACCTAAGACCTTGTAAATGGTCTGGTTGGGAGTATATTTATTTAATAAACACAACCACAAAAGCTGATTTGAGGGAACGTATTTACAGTATTTTAAAAGCTGCATTACAAAAATAAGAATTGTACCATTTCATCGTATGAAATTTTTTAACGCTGTTATACTACACAATACAACCAAGTTATCTATTGCAGGACTTATTAGTAAAACTGCTGGGCTTTTTAGCTAATGTTTACTAACGTTACCTTTCGTTTTTCGATTTTCTAACCGACTAATGTATATATACACGCAAACACAGCTAGTAGCTAACGATTCAGTCAGTTATCCATACCAATATTCGGTCACTGTTTCGCTAGTTGAGCTAATTAGCTTAATAGGTAAATAACGAAGGTTATTTAGCCTCTCTGCTTTTAGCTATGGTCAGTGGGATATCAAGGAGTTGTAATGATGCACTAACAAATAAATACGTGTTTTTTGTGTCGCTTTTTCAAAGGAACACGTTCATTTTTAAGAAAGATACTTCAGTTCCCTACTCGAGTTACCAGTGGTGCACTTCTAGTGGCCACATGGGAACATGTTTAATATTGATCCTTTCCTTGTGATTTCCTATTACGGATTACTTTTACTTTTTGCCCTGGGCGTACATGCACTACAGGCCTCACCTGTATATTTGATGGCCTTTTGGCTCACAGGGCCGACACTGGAAGTTTGTGAACTCAAGCGCCAGTGGTTTTGTACTTAAGATATTTCCCCAGCAGTGGCCATTAACACACTGCCGTGGTGACCTCTCCCGGGAATATATTCTTGTTTTAAATAAGATTGTCATAACTACCTGTGTATTAAGAGTTTGTTTTGGGGACTCACAGTTTAATCACAGTTTCCCTCTAACTTTTAGTTAGTGTTGGATGGGTGCAGAGATACACTCCACTGTTGAGAAATGAGTCTTCCCATCTCAGTTTAACTATAGACGTTTACTAAGGTGTCAAATTAAAGTTGTTTCCGACCGAAGGTAATAGCATTGGCTAGTTCTCATTCTTAATTCTTAATGCGTTTGCCTGAGAAAAGTCTGTACATATACAAGCAGCAACACACATACACACACACAGACCTGCACACAGGTTCACGCATGCACTCACCAATGTGCATGCATATCTTTATTTAATAAGTTCAGCAGCTAGTGGTTCAGGGGTTATTGGGGTTAATGCTTTATTCCCCAAAGCAAGTTACTTATTCTGTATTATGTCAGTGTATCTCTTGTGCAGATATGGTAAAGTGTGTATTGGATATCTATGTATAAAGAGAATCCTCTAGGGGGCTAGGGGGAGATAAAATTAATAATAATAAAAAAAAACCTCAAAACAAAACCAATCTGTGCCACACGGCCAAGGGGTGACTATAAATTACCATGAAGTTTCCGCCTCGTATTTCCTATCAGCATAATGATTCCTGTCAGAATATTAACAGTTATTAACAGGTTTAATCACGCCATAGGGCATTTTTACTCAGGTTGATATATACCGTCTGTAATTCATGATTCCTGGGATGGTGCTGTTTAAGAGAGGGTGGGATGAATTGAGAAGCTGCAGAGATTGTGTATTGTTGGTTTACGGAAAGCATGTGTTAGGTAGCATGTATGTAAATGGTGAGTCTTAAAGTTTCTCACAATTATGGTGAGTCTTACAGTTGTTATTTTTTTTCATTTATGAATTCTTTATCATATATGGTGTAAAGCTGCTCCTTGCATAAGGAAAATGCCGCTTCTTAATTTTTGCAAAATTTTATACGCGAGATTTAGTGACAATGCATCTCAACTAGTAAAATGGTCAGTTCCTTTTTTGTGGCCTTCAGAATGAATTGCCATCTTAATTTTTTACTTTGCATCACCAGCACTCTTTTAGTGACTAATACACTTTAATGTGTCCTTGTTCTAAATTCAAGGTTTTAGAAATGCCTCAAGTTTTCTCGCCGCTTATTTCTAAATGTCATTTCATAATGCAGACGAAATTATGGATCTCGCAAAAGGAGCGAAATGCCTGTTCCTTTCACAGCCCGGTGTCGTATTGCGGTTTCGTTTGTACCTGTCTGTAATTCACACAGGATTGAAATGTATGTGATAGATCCCTGAGGTGTGAAACCCCCTTAATGGCGATTTCCGAGGTCTGAGTTGTATGGGCTTTGCTGCCTCAGTGCTTGTCACGCCAATCATTTTCATAGATGGGATTCGGAGGCCTTTGTCAATTCACCTTGTTTATTCTGAGAGAACATTTTAGACACTGCCAATGCTGTCGTAATAGTCCCTTCCTCTTGTTAAGAACCCAACTTTTGCCTCCGCTACGCTATCTCTATCTGTGGGACACCTGACACACACAAGGGAGTGTTACCTTGAAAATGGCCTAACCTTAAAAGTGGGTGTAATGTATAGGCAGGTGAAACTAAAACAAAATACAGACATTACCTTTGTTTCACATTTTGTGCCTCTTTAATCTGAAAACACCCCATAATATGGCTGGCCATGCCATAGTCCTTCCTCTACACATGACTGGTTTTGTAAAAACATATAAATAACCTCCCAGTAACCTCACAGATGAGTTGGTCACATGTCGTTTTTCCTCTCCCTACAGCGTCTGACACCTTAGTTAAGGCTCATTTTGATGTTCATTTCTGTTGCTCTGTCGCTAGGCCGTAGGTGATAAAAAAAAATTGTTATACATTCTGGATTTATTAGCGACCTGCGGGAATAATTAATTTGGCAAGTGTCCACTATGTTCCTGTCAAATTAGATTCTTCAACCGTTTGCTTAAATCATAATACTGTTGCATTTAATGTGCTCGTTACAGCGTGAAGACATGCTGTATTTCTCAGTCCTCATGTTTCTGTTGTTAATTGCACTGTGCCATTTGGGTTACTTGGATTTGCAGCTATGTCTGAGTTATTTCACAGGGACGTGAAATGAGTGCCGTTCCTGGCCTTAGTTAAAGGCTGTTATCCAGTGCCGTTCCTGGCCTTAGTTAAAGGCTGTTATCCAGTGCCGTTCCTGGCCTTAGTTAAAGGCTGTTATCCAGTGCCGTTCCTTGCCTTAGTTAAAGGCTGTTATCCAGTTGCCTATCCT
>JAOYSI010002910.1:0-15604 GCA_025775065.1 Hiodon alosoides
ACACACACACACACACACACACACACACACACACACACACACACAGACACACAGACACACACACACACACACACACAGACACACACACACACACACACACACACACATAAACACACACACACACACAGACACACACAAACACACACACACACACACACACACACATACATAGACACACACACACACACACACACACACACACACACAGATGATACCTCAGAAGATGACAGTAGGAGATGATGAAAGGTCTGACCACCTGCCTGCCTTAACCAAGTTTGGGTAAAGTAATGAACGGAGACAGCTTGGGGACCGCCCGCGTGGATGTCGAGGGGAGGGGGGGGTGGGTTGACAGGGCCAGGAGAGGCGTCCTGTGTGGTGACAGGCCCTGCCCGGCCCCCCAGGCCTGACCCGCTGTAATTCCTTCACAATGTGGACGCTGACAGGAGCAGCTGCGAGCTCCTAAGCGAGATGGATGAAATTTTCATAACTATTTCCCCCAAGTTACGTTTCACCTTCAGGATAATTTATGACCTGCTCGGGAGCCTTGAAGAGACAATATGCTTGCCATAAAATTAACTGTTACAGTCTTGTAGGTTATAATTAACAATAGTGGAGGGGGTAGCACCAACTGGATAGGAACACATGGCATAATTGATGGCGATGCTGGGGAAATTAAGGGGAGCTAACAATATCATTACTGCACACGTCACTTTGGTGAAGTCAAGGCCTCTGAGTGGTAATTACAAAGACCCCCCCCTTTTCCCATCCCCTCAACTGAGAAGCCAAGTCCTAACTGGAGAGGGGAGGTGTGGAGGAAAGGCAGGCTGAGAGAAAGCCCTCGACCCAACTGGGCCAGTCATGCACTGTCAGTGAGTGTGAGTGTGAGTGTGAGCGTGAGTGTGAGTTTGCGAGAGGTGAGTCAGCCAGGGCCGGAGACGGAGAGAGGGAGAGAAAGAGAGGGAAAGGGATAGAGAGAGAGAGGGAGTGCAGGGGGGAGGGAGAGAAAGAGAAGGAGAAAAGAAGAGGACCCAGGGATGTTACCCTCTGAACATCTGTCCACAAATCTGCCATCCTCCAGCCTGCACTGCTGTGCTGCATTATAAATACAGGGCCTTTTTTCTGCACCTACCCTCAGGCTGTTCCTAACCCTGTGTTAAGCCACCAGAAAATCACTGTTATTAGGTGTCCCATTACAAATAAAACGCTAAATACTCAACCTCTGTCCGAGTGTCCTCCTCCTCCCCCTTGTACAGCGGCATTCAGCTCCAGAGAACTGTACTGCCAAGAGGACCTAACTATTTATGGTCACAAAATCCAACATAATAAAAATCAGCCTTTAGAATGATTTGCACCCAAAATTCACAAAAGGTCAAGCTACTGTATACCTGCCTTTTCGAATGATCTACACGTTTTTCACCCACCGAAAACCGTGGGAGGTAGATAATTAAGTCCACAAACGGGTTTAATCTGGGAAGAGATCCAGGCCGGAATTCCCCCTCATGTCCAGTGAACCACTCGCCAATGGATACCTCTCCACACGCCTAACACACGTTCACTTCACCTTGTTGCTTAGCGTCTTTGTTTTTGTTTTTGTTTGGCACTTTCCCATATAAAGTATATGCTCTTTTTCTGTCATCAGGTAAATCGCTCGTGGCCAAGCCACATAGGTTTGCCTTTTAACATCCAAAAATGGAAGTTTCCATATTTCGAGCAGCACTTAATAGCACGCTGTCTCTGCAACATGTGGCCTCGAACGTCTGTGGAATCCCATTGCATTCTTCCCCCTAAACTCCATATTACAACAACCAGCTATTACTGTGAGAATTGTCATTATGTCGATTACTGTTTTCATCAAGCTCCACGAGTGATTAAACTGAGCTGATAGCATGAGTGGATTTTCCTTTTATTTTCAACTGAACTTTATGAGGGCAAGTTAAACACAGAATTGTGGCTTTTATGCCTTTCTGATCCCCAAAAACCGTAGCAACCATGGCTTCAAATGATGCCAGACACTAGACCCTTAACCCGGGCGAGACAGTAGAAGTCTGAAGCGAGATCACCTGTGTCAGGTATAACTGCAGATGACAAACAGTGAGGATGGGGCTACTTAAGTCATTCTTAATCAGGCCTCAAACAGTTTGTCTGCAGACAATTGTAATCGCACGCACTCTGGAAGACCACACATGTCTTCCTTAGCGAAGACTGACAAATTAGACAACAGCATGTTCTCAACCGCCACCTTGATGTTAATTACAGCTCATTGCTGATGAAACACTCCATTGTGCATTGAGTCTCCTTTGTTTTGTTTTCGAGCAAAGAGGGAATAAATTAAGTCGAGGCGGCACAGACGTGAAGGATACCTTCCCCGTGACGCAGCCCAAGTCTGCCGAACACAGGTGTGAGCCTAAGAGCGCATCACCTCAGGTACTGTGCATCAAAGACACAGCTCACTACCGGCAACGGCGGCCGATGCCAAGAAAAACAATTAAACGTTATTACCTGAGAAGTACGGCTGTCACCTACGGTGTGTTGCAATGCCTGGAAAGATGAGCGTGATTAAGCTATCGCCTTCGGTGACAGAAACACCACAGATCAATGCTGCAGAACGCCTTCCTTCTGTGCATTTCACTGGAAATGACTCACAACTTGAGTAAATAAACACGCTTAGCTTAGTTCAGCCCAAGGGCGGCCGACCGGTCCTCTAATGCAACTGAAGGTTGATGGGCTACCTCTCATTAGCAGAAGATTTACACCTGGAAATACCAGGTGAAATCATTTCCTTCTAATCCAAACAATAGATTCAGTGAAATAATTACGAGACGAAAACCAGCAGACTCGAGGACCAGGGTCGCCTGCCGTTAAAAGTGGTGATGCTAGTTACCGTACGTTTTAGCCTTTGACCTTCAGGAACAAAAGGAAGCAGTCCTGGAGTGCAGAGTGACACACTTTGGTTTCGTATAATTAAACCGACACGACTGTGTGTCATTTGCTAAACACACAATGATTCCACACTGCTGAGTAGTAAATTGCGATTGCCTAGTTGAGAATGGATGGGAATAGTTCAGCTTTGAGGGGTACTAAGCAAAGCTCTTGAACGTAATCCCCAACCCATTTGACAATACTCCGCATTACACAAAAGCCTTGAGGGCTGACTTGCAGGAGTCGAACCCTCGTCATCATAATCGTCAGTGACTGAGCTGTGTCAGGTCGGGTTTGTCTTCGCTGCGGATGGAGGTGTAAAACCTCATTTTCCCATCAGGCAACCCCGGCGAGGAGCGCGCCGTCTCTGTGAGCACAAAGGTGTTGTCATCGGGGAGGAGAAAAATCCTTAGAGTACAAAAACGTTTCCCCTGTTCAGGCTACGGAAACACCTGGAAACCAGTAAAAGACATTGTTTCAATCGAGCCTCTGCGCAACTGCAGCACAAATCCACACTTCTACTGATCTTTGCAACCAATGACACCTCCTGCCTTTGATACAGAAGAGCCTGCCCAGGTGAGGGTGAGGGAGGGGGGGCAGGAAAGAAAAGAAAAGCAGCAGATCTCAGATGGGCCAGAGGTCAAAGGTCTTTAGGGCAGCTGAAGGATCAGTGCAGCTGCAGGCCTGATATCTTCATTCTGAGGCCCCAGACCGGTGCTGGGAGCTGAACGCGTGCTCACACAAACGGAGAAGCGTGCACACAGGCACACACATGCACAGGTACGCAAATGTAGATTAAAAAGGAATATAAATAAAGTATGGGCGCATGAATTATACACAGATCTTACATAGACATTTCAGTTCAGTTAAGCATGGGAAATTTAACAGACCCGTTGATACTGTAATACACACGTATCGATGTACATCTTCTCTTACTGGATCATTGCAGTTCAATTGGTCAAATTACTAAAGGCAATGATCGTGATTGCTCGTTGTATGATGGTCCTTAAATGGACAGTATGTATGACAGTGGTTAAGGAATTTTTGATTTACTGAAGTAGGTTCTAAACCAAAGAGAAGCAAGACTGCTGAAACATAGAAAAGGTGTTCAGACGGAATTTCTCCATCAGTGTAAAAGAACTAGTAACTTAGTTACATAAATAATACTCATAACACATCTGATAATCTGACATTTTTATAGCATAAGTCATTCAAAAACAACAGAGATTGTGCAATAATCTGCTTGTCCAGGGTGGGTAAACTGAAGAAGGCCATCCCCACTACCCTTAATTTGATCAGGAAATCGTGATAAAAACCAATTTCTAAACATTCTTTAAATGCATAGGAATATGTTACACAATAACATTTTTTTTTTTTTATCAGAACAGTCCCTTAAAAAGAATCAAATCTGGTAGATGCAAAGCATACTACTTTATCCTCTACATTTTGTAAAGTCATCGTTTTTTTTTTCACTGAAGATGAACTCCTCAACTACTGAAATACAGCCCTCATTGATCCACTCAGAGAGCTGTCGGACTGCTTCTCCTGTCAAAGGTCAATGGCTGCCCACTTCTCCATCAATCTCCAGGGGCTCCAGTGAATAGACAGGCTGGACAACTGGAGCATAAAGCCACCTTCTACTCCCACTGCCATCCCCTTTCCTCCACCGCCTCCTTTAGAAGGCCGAGTCGGGCCCATAAACTGTTAATCTTTTACTGTGCAGCCCACAACAGCCTCTATTCTCGTATCTACATGTCTGTGCTTTTGGCAGGGTGAGAAGAAAGGAGAAAAGGAAGAAGGATTTGAAGAAAGAAAAGCTAAAGAGAGGGACAGATGGGCAACTTCACAGTCCATTTATCACATCCAATACACTGGCTTTTGCCCTGCCTACCCTCAGTTCCATTCTAGTGTCCTAAACCTCCATGTAATTTGGTAACAATTTTCATTATCGTATAATGACCTGACAAAGCCTACAGTCGTTTGCGCGGTCAGTACAAAACTCACAGCTGTTGGCTTCAGTGTTTGCTCGTTGGCTGTGATAATGCACATATTTTATTGGCTCAAGCACGACCTTTGCCTTCTGCGGGTCAAAGTGAGGTCACTTCCAGAAGGGACTGAGTCGCTATCCTTGCACGCAGCAGAAAAACCGCACCGCAGTAGGCCACCGTCCACTGTCCATGTCGCGGCGAACAAGTGTCCGTCAGGCGTCGTCACCCAGGTAAGCTCTAAGCCGGCTATTCAGCCAATCCGCATCCACCTTTGACACTTGAGCACCCCAAGTGCGCCGCTTCCTCCCTCGGTTGCAGCCAAAGGAACTGTGGATCGTTAGGCCATTGAATTGAATTAATCTCAATCCAAAGGAGCCCTGCCTAGCCCAGGTCCCAGGGGGAGCCGGTGCTGGGAAGGAGCCGGCGGCTGCCTGGTATTCATTTTAAAAATTGCAAAACATTGCACCACCATGCCACAGTGTATTCAATCACCGGGATGGTGATGCAAATGTTACTGCTAAACATTCAGAGAGCCAAGATTTATCTGGGTCTACAATGGTTAGGGGCCCATAAATTTTAAAGAGCAGATTGCGGACGGCTTGAAAGCAAGGTAAATGTGCGATTAGGAAACAAGGCAGAGAGATCATAATAAATGAGAGACAGAGAGGTAGTGCACATGCAGGCTAAGGAAATGGCCGCCAAGCCACCAAGACGATCCACAAGTGTCCGTTTCAACATTTCTCCTTTTCTGTAAAGCACCTCTGAAGCTTTTGAGAGCTAACAGGCACGCTGGTTACTGTGCACTGTTTATACTTGTCGGCACTAAAGTCACAAGAAGCTTTACATGCGCGATTCTTAATATTCTTGTTTTTAATTCTTGCTTTTAGACATAGAGAAGGAAACAAAATATAAGAATGCACACCACTATTTGCTGAGACTAACTTGTTCAGATATTAATGAATAACTACAAATGTGGACAGCCAATTTAATTTCCAAATTGCTGAAATTTTTCATTCGAAACAAATAAGAATGAAGGCAGATATTTCACCTCTGAAATTGCAATTAAACATATATTTCATCAAATGACAAATGACACCTTTATCAGCGCAGGGTTTGACATCGCACAAGGCCACGCAGCCATGTGTTTCCCTTCATTTTCTTTGTCTGTTGACAGCCACTTCACAAACGACCCTCTGCTTTAAAACACATTATCAGCACAGACAATCCTAGAGAGCACTACGAGTGTAAATGACATTATCTGCATGCATATGGGTCAGCAGACTGGGCCCCATCTTACATTCTAATCATTACTCTCCTGCTGATGAAAGTAACATAGAATAAACTCCTGCCTCGGTGTTAGACAAGGACTAATTGCTTCCTGCCCTGGTCCATGTTACTGGCTCCTCCGTACTGTGGAGCCCCTCTCTGCCCTGGACCGCACTGGCAGTGGGATGGCTTCTACCTTTCAGCACCAGCTCCGGGAATTCCCTACAAGGCACCAGACCAGAGCTGTGACGGCAGGGCATCCATAGGGCAGGGCGAGGCGTATGGAAATGCTCTGTTTACAAAGATCAGCTGGACAGGCATCATTTTTATGGGTCGTCGAGAGGGGAAACATCAAACAGAGAGAGTGTGGGGTGGGTTGGAGAGGCCAGGGTTTGCTTAATGCTCTTGGGAAGTTTTCCCCCTTAGGAATCCACGGCCGTACTATTTGCCTCCTGGTGGTTTGGGCTTTTTCCAGGGCCTGGGTCTTGTCTTCCCCTAAACTAGCTAACAAGCCTCAGCAGACTCTGGAGAGGGTGAGGCTAAGCGGACTTCAGAACTGGCTCCGGCGGCTGATTGAGCACACGGGGGTCAAACCCATTTGTAAGTGGGTTTCACTGAAGGTCTATGTCTCTTTATTTAACTAGGCAGAACTGTAAGAGACAGACTGCGGTGGTGAGGGCACAGCGGTGAGGGGCACCAGGAGCGAAGCTAAAGCCGCTGCTGAGATCAAATAAAATGACTCTGTGATTCAGAGTCTGTCAGACTCATTTAGGACTGTCCAAATTCCTTGTCACTCAGACACTGCTTTATCTGCAATAAGGGAAGTGACTGGAAGTTATCAGGAGCAAACTTGTCACAGTGATTTCTTCCAGACATGCTACTCAACAGTCACAACAATATATTACGCAGTGCACTGTTCGTGTGTTACCTATAACAAAGTTTGATCAGTTTTGCACGAAGCGGGGCTTATGTTCATTTTTGAATAATCGCACCATTAGCTAACAACGGGGAAAAAAATCAGATTCCTCTTCTCCAATGAGCACTAAATTAAAAATAATAAAAACTTAAAAATAATGATATTATTAAATGTAAGCCAGTTCCAAATGTGTACGGGAATAATCCTCAAAATTCAAACCATTTCAACAGCTGAAACCCCTGCGGAGGCTTCCTGGGATTGAATATAACAATAAAGAGACACAAATTCAAGTTTTCAGAAGCAAGAAACACACCTGATTTATTTTTCAAAGTCCGCAGTGAATTTCCATAGTTCCTAAGTGCTCATAACCTTAATAGTGAAATGCTTGTGCCAATGTCTGTCTAAGAGATTGGGCTGCAGGATCTCTGTCACCACCCTTCTCCTCTCGTATCTCCAGTTCCATGGACTTCCAACATTTCTTCCCTCCTAGGTATTCCACGATCAGTTGTAATCATTGCAAAGTTTAGGAACCACAGCAACTCAGCCACAAAGTGACAGACCACGTAAAGTTACAGATCGGGGTCGCCGAGTGCTGAGGCGCATAGTGCGTAAAAGTCGGCAACTGCAGAGTTCCAAACCTCCTCTGGCATTAACATCAGCACAAAAACTGTGCGCTGGGATTTGGATATCATTAAAGCTCCTGTAGGTGTAATGTGCAGGTGTCCCAATACTTTTGTCCATATAGTGTACTTACAGAACATGAAATATCTCTCTGAAATAATGTTATATTACAGATCTGCAGCATCCACCGCATACTGCCAGCTCATAAGCATCGATGCCTAAATTTTGTCAAATATCCGGAGAAAAGTAGCTGTGAAACTGAGTAAATATTGATTTCATCACATGAAGGCAGTATTAGCATCAAGCGGAAGGAAATTTACAGTTCATTTTGAAAGTGTGAGTCACTTAAGCGCTCAGATATATTTGTAGTGTAAGAGCATTTCCTCATTTAACACGAATTACTGTGGATCTTAGACCTGAACGCTAATCTGAGCATCCTCACAACCATTTTGAGTGGCTGGAGTTTCTAAGCCGGTTCAGTGAAACTGAAATGAAAAGGAATCCTGCAACACAAATTAAATGCAGCGCTGTCCCTCCCACTCGCAGTCCGCTCCCTCCTTCCGTCTTCCAGCCAGCTCTGTGATGGATCTGTTACCCTGACTGACTCTGATGCCTTGTTAAGAGCAGTCTCTTTCTGTCACATCCACAAGTGAATCATTTTCATTTCCATCCATTACACATAACTCGCCCCCTTCATCTCTTAAATCTGCAATATATGAAGTTTTTATCTGTTTCTGACAATCCAGCTGTCTGCTGTCATTCCTGTGAGGACTGGTTGGAAAATGTGCTTTCTGAAGGCCCACTGCTTGATTGCAAACACTTAATCATGATCGCTCTCTGTAAGTCTCCACACCTATCTTCTGTGCTGAGCGACGGGGCAGATGTCAAAATATTTGATGACACTCTTTCAGGTCAACCAACCCATCTCAGGAATGCTCAAAATTTTTGTGATAAACTGACCAGACAGTTCAAGCTTCTCTGCCAGGAGAAAGTGGATTGCTTAATCGCAAATAGCAAATTAACTCAACTGGTGGATGAGGGATCATCTGCATTGAAACAAAGCAAACTGTCCTCAAACACTGGACATTTTTATCCACAGAATTTTTCACTGCGGCTAAACCGTTAAAAAGAGTAATTCCATAGCTTTAACCACCACTTCGGGTCAGCTGACTCAGAGATTAGGCATGTGGTTACCTGGACATGAAAATGACTAGCAGGATGAACTCAAACACACAGGAAGTCATTCAGGTCCAAAGTTCAAAAGGAGAGGGGACAAGACCTTCTGCGTGACTTTAGTGCACGCTCAGAGAACAACTTTGACGAAAGATTGCTTGAAATGTCAAAAAAAAACACAAACCTTACCCTAATAACATCTTGAACTCTGCTCACCCTTTTTTGTAAGCCTCTGCAAACATGATGGAGATGACCTCAAGACAGAGTCTGTCTGTGCCTCTTTGTGAGTGGGCTTTTTCTGTTTGTTGTGCTGCGTTTTAGCCTGGTGCTGAATGAGGCCCTCACATTTAGCCCTCCAGTGATCCCCAAGCACTTGGGTTGGCCGCGACGTTCTGCCTGTCGAGGAGTTCAGCTCATCGGGGCCCCGGCGAAGCTCGTCTGCTTTATCTCAATTCTCTGTTAGCACTGGCCTTCCTGTGGTGGTGGCTATGTTTACAGGCAGATGACAATTCCTGTCCTCGGTTCCACCGATACCCAACAAGAAATGTCCCTGTGACCCTCGCCGAGATGCAGGGTGAGAGAGAGGACAGGTATCATTTTGAGACCAGTCCCCCTGTATATTTGTTCTAGCAAATGCGCCCATATATCCTCCCTCTAAAAGGCATGGAGAGTAAACCAACACAAACGGGCGCCAGCACCACAGGACATCCCAGGCACCAGTGTTGATATCTCCATCTAGCTCAAACAAATCAAACCCTAACTCCAGACCCCACAGTCGCCCTAGGCACTTCACTTATAGCAGATACTTTTAGCGTCCTTCATGTAACTTCAAACTGAGGCCCCAGCCATTCCCGTTGCCTTCTGAAAAATAGGGCTTTAAATGTTAGTCGAAAAAGAGAGATATCCCTCTAATGAGTCAGAAGAACTTTACAATGGATAGGTAATCTAAACACAGCAAGCTACACAAGACATAACGCTCAGCAGAAGTTAAACAGTAGAAATGTGGGACTGCAATGAATGCCTAAGGCCTAAAAGGCCGTGTGCCTTAAAACCAAATCCGAGAACTTTATTAACACGTCACTGAATGAGCAGCGCCCAGCCGATGGCAGGCCTGTGAAGTCCATAAGCAGGAGAGCAGGAGAGGTGGCTGCTAAGATGACAGGAAGTCATTGACCCATATGTTTCTGACTTTAATATCCCCTTGTCTAAGCGGCCAAATGCCTATGCTCATAATCCTCGTCATTTAAACCATCACCCCCTCCATTTTGACATTCTCACCAGTAAAGTGAGAATTCCAAGAAGATTTTTTTTCCTCCTCACCTTCCAACACAAATCTCACTTTTTGTGACTTCACATTCTCTAAGCTTTAGGACTGAGAGTTTGGCAAAGCCCCAGTTAACAACGGAGACCTATATTAATTCCACTAGCCAGAGAGAAAGCAGCACAGACCCTGCATGTTGTAACGGATAGCCTCCACTCATTCGTGTGGACAGCCAGGGAGCAGTGATCCAGGGGAAGCCAGCGCCAGCTTGGACGGGTTCTGTGTTTTACCTCAACGGTTCACTTCGAAATAAAGTAACACTCCACTGCTGGAATTTTTTATTAGAGCAGGAAACATTGATAAGGCTCGTGTAACCCGAATTACTTGAAACCATTTATACTTTTCTGTGACCCACGGCTCTGTCAAGTGCCTCTATCACCATTCCCCTGGAGTGTCATTTAAACCGAAAGGCATTATAGAAATGGAAAAAAAAAATATGAAAACTCCATGTTAATTTACAACCTACTAATTAATTCACATGAAATGAAATAGATACTTTGGCACAGCTCAGCTCTACCCAAAAGAAAATTAAACAGCTTTTTTTTTTTTTTTTTTTTTAAATGAATTAGTTTTTAAAATGTGACATATGAGGATTCTAAACCAACTTCATACAGAATTTAAGTTTCTTTGTAAGCATTGTTAACAGGCCTTTATCAGGGCCCTGACTGGAGAGGTTGACTTTTCTGCTTTGAAGCCCCTCGTCTGTTGACACCTCTAAAGCTGTCCGAGCATTGGACCGAGCAACCTGCGAGGGGGGAGGTGGGGTTAAAGAAATGCTGAGCCTCTTAAAGAGGGTATGAAAGGGGGGTATGTCTACCCTTTTCAGGGGCTGAATATGGCGACGATAAGGCGTATGGTGCTTGTAATGTCCGGGTGATTGAGAGACTACTCTTTCTGGCAGATCTCCCCCAGAGGGCTGCTGACGTCCTCAGACTCACATTAATTATGTCAGCTTTAAAGCATGTCGGCCATACAGGCTGAATTATATGAAGTGGAAAACATTTTTTTTTTTTTTTATCAGCTTGAAAAGCAAGGGGAGATGGGGAGAGGAAAATGACACTCTCAGAATGGGGGCAGCAGACAGATCTGTCCCCAACAAGTGATTATGTTTGAAAACGCTATTGCGTGCCAGAGAGGGCCAAGCTTTTGTTTCCAGGGCTATAGTCCATCTTCAAACTCACTGAGGGCCGCATGGCTGGACATATGCTTTCTGCAGAAGAAGCGAGGCAGAACCAGAAGGCTTTGTGGTTGTTCTTTGGGTGAAAAAAAGAAAAAAAATAAAGAAATCTGTTCAGCGGACAATCAAACGGCCGCCACAAACAGTTCACACTCCGACTGCCACCAGGTCACCAGAGTCTCTCACGGAGAGGAGCGGATCTTTTCTCCGTTTAATGGCAGAAACACACACTTTTTTTGTGAATGAGCTCCACAGATGAACCCCTGAGGCTTCCACTGTGGAGGCCTATCTGAAATTTGACCACTGCTATAATTTTTCGAGAATAAGTTAAACCCATTACGGTCGACCAAATAAAATGTTTCAAGGAGTCAGAATTAGTTTGGTCAAAAAAGTTTGGATTTGTGAAGGAAACTGTGACGGCTACTCACATGTTCCCAATGGCACGGCGCCTATAGTTACAAGGTGATTACAATCAATTCTAATAGGTACTATATGTAGCCTGATCATTTTCATGCATCCTCTGCAAATGCTAGAAATTCTATTGAATAATTGTGTGCAAGGCAGAGCGAACCCTGCTTCATTATCCACTGGATTGAATGTGTTAAATAAACTCTGACTACCAACAACCAGGAAAACTTCTCTGCGTTAAAAAATAACTCTGAGATCATGTTGGACTGGAGCTGAAAAGAGACGAACCTCAACGGCAGCTGTTTAAATGAGAATAAACAGAGCTGTGTCCTAACGTTATTTAGGCAGAAGTTGTAAGTGCTGGAGACTCTCAGCTTGCCAAGGAAAAGACTGTTTCAGAGCTGATTGTGGAGGGTCACTTAGGAGAAATACAGAAGGTCAAAAGAGTAAAACTATTTTTTCCCCCAGTACCCTGTCCATTGTCAAGTGAATTAAATAGAGTTTGCGCTTGGATGCACAAATGCAATGCTAAACAACTGCTCTATGGAGCCTCCAATGTGCGCCCTTTGTGACTCCTCCACAATAAGTTATTTAAGCCCAGCAGAGGCCTCGGTCCTGTGTACTCCCTCTTGTATACTACTTCACTACACATTAACGTAAACAAAAGCCCCCGCCTTTAAATTGTAACCATGCGATAGGGTTATGTATGTGACCCTCCCCTTCCCCCCACTGGAGTGCTTTGTGGTGCACCACTTGACATGAAACACAAGTATCAGCACTGGCCCAGAATAGCAGTGGACAATTCGGAACAATACGGGGCGCTTTCTACACAGGCTCTGCCGTTTTGGGTCCACGTGACCCCCCCCCCCCCCGAGCCACTGTACGTAATCCTATGACGAAAACAATTGATATATTGAGGTACCCAAGCAGAAACGTCGTTTCCCTTTTTTCTTCCTCATCCACAAGTGGGAGACAGGCGAGCCCCCCTTGCGAGATCCAGTTCCGACCCAAGAAGGGCATTTGTAAAGCCATAAAACATGAGGAGATGCATCCCTGCAGCTCTTACATAAATAAAGAAGTCATTTATTAGATTAAACATGACCCTCTTATTACACGCAAACGAGGATTAATGACTGCTATATCAGGGCATTCTCAGTTGAAGGCAAGGAGGAATCCACAGGACTAGGCTTAATTATTTTGTCCCGAATCTTATCTGGTTTAACTTTTTGGCCAATGAGTAGCTTGAGTCGAATGTTTATCAGAATAATAATATTTTCACCCATTGAATAAAACATGTTCAACACTTACATCATCACAGTGTAAGCTCAAGAGCAGAATATCTCCTAATGAGATGGCTGCAGCCCTAAGCCTCTGTGCTAACTCAGTGGTTAAAAAGTCCAAACAGGAAACATGACCCGTAGACATTTAATAAAACAGGTACGGCAAAACAAGTGTTCACCAAAATCCGTGTTTATGGATCGTACCTTTTTTTTTAAATGGCCAGACAACTTTCTGCGGAAATCAGTTTGAGAGCCAAGGACAGAAAACAATGCATCCTTATAACCGCCATCGTACCTACAGTCACTGCAGCTCAATCACCCCATGCCATCTGCTGTTAAACAACAAGAGCTTGCTGTAAAACATTTAAAGAAAACACAACAATTCAGCTGACAAAATATATCTGCTTTGAAAACAAATCTGGGACAGCTATTCCGATCGTTTGGTAGATAGCAACAGGCGCTTGAAGCCATGTGTCACGCTCGCCTTTATAGTATCCTTCTTTTAAAAAAATCACCCACCCACGTAACATAATAACACGTGTGGGATTAATTTTGGACATGAATAACAATGTAGGATGCATACGAAATTACATTACAGCATGACACAGTAACCGCTCAGCTCGCAGTTATCCAATATGCGTACTGCAAGGGGTTTCAAATGATTGTTGGGAAACCCATATCTGGTACAGTATTCTGTCTGCTGCTACAGTGTAATATAGCATTTCCATGGCAAGTCAACACCATCGGCAAGGTCTTTTACACTTCCTGCGGTGTGTTTATTTTTCTCCCTTCACAGCACAGACGACCACTCTTTGTGTCATTGATAGGAATCCCCCGTCCTTCTCATCCCCTTATCTCCAGCTCGGTCCTCCGTGCACTAGACTTCCTGTTCCGGACTCCCCTGCTGTGGTCCTGGCGCTTGATAACAACAAGCACCTTGTGCTGAGGGGCCTGTATGGAGTGTAGGCCAAATCAGATAAGCACAGCAGCACAGCTCACAGACAGGGCCATTGGTTTGGAAAGTGAAAACGAGACCCAGAGCTGATGAAACCATAACTTTTCACACCCCTAAAATAAGGCAAACCTGGTTCTTTAAAGTGAGGTTTGACTGACAAAAAAAATAAATCTGTCACGTATTTAAGGAACATGGTGTTAAAAAACATTATACTCTTTTGTACTGTCAAAGCGCATTTCTGTATTCCTAAAGAAATGTTGAAGTCAGGCAGCCGGACAGCCCTTGAGTCTGCTCTCCTGGTTTCCTTTTCCACAGTTCTGCACTTCTTTCTCATCACTGTTTAATCGCTTTGCACCATGACATATCTTTTAAAAATGATGCTAGATACTATCCCCCTCTGTAGCCTTTCCAAATTACCTGCATCTTTTTAACACCATCGTTCCCCCTTCTTCGGAACTTTGCTGATCGATTAAACTATTTCAAAGCCTCTTTCCATCAGGATCCCGGGCCTCTACCCACACGGTTCTGAATTTGGTCTTTAACTGAGTAGGAAGACCACTGAGATGGTTCGGTCCGAGTGAGATGATCGCTGAGATGATCCGGTTAAATGAAAACAGCCGTTGATCCAGTGGTGGGGGGGAGATGCACGTCTTTCACGGAAGAAACAGAGCTACAACACCTGATCACCCCTGCCGGGGCACTGCTATACGGCATGAAAACCTATTCTCGTTAAATGCGACGCTGCTTGCAAAGAGATTATTAGCGCCGGATAAAAATCATGTAATAATTGCATGCTGAGTATGCCGTAATGACTGATGTCAGCATTACAGGCGCTGTTCTTGGATGGGATATTAGTGCCTGGTAACAAATGTCTCTCACATAGGTCTCTGCGGGCTGGCGGAGCACCGTGCGGGTGCCTGAAGTTACCCACCCTGTAGAATGTGATTAGCCTAGGCAGTGATTAATCTGCACTGGCTTGAAATTCCTTTTACCACTTTAATGGATGCTATCTTCCCCTTCCGACGACTTATCTGGCTGATTGTGGGCTAGAGGAAAAGCAACTAAATAAATAAATCTGGGAGAGGAGCCACTAAGCGGATAAGAGATCCTTCACTGTGTGGTGCTCATTTGTTTCACCGGAATAGGGACTGAACGCTGACTTCAAAGGGCGCCGATTCCAAAACAGCGCTGCCTTCAGCAGAGCCATTCAAAAGTAAACAATATCAAATCCCCATCACTTCTGTCAATGATGTCACCACGCAGATAAACAGAGAATTATCACGCGGCGATTGTGTTGGGGGACACATGAAAGAAAACAACCAAAAGAAGAAGTCACTTCAGTTTTCTGCAGATGACATTGCAGTTCATCTGTGTGTGTGATTAAAAGAAGAGTGACATTTTAGGCGCTCATTTGTAACATCCAATAAGAGTCAAAGCACACATTGCTAGCAGCAATGCATTAATGCCCATTTATCTCACTGATTTAATCTCAGTTATGTTACCTTTCTTCACATGGTAAGAGAGGCTAATAATCTTCTACCACAGCAAACAGTCAGAGAGAAACAGAACCATGAAGAAAT
>JAOYSI010002913.1:0-15603 GCA_025775065.1 Hiodon alosoides
CCCCCCCCCCCCCCCCCCCCCCCCCCCCCCCCCCCCCCCCCCCCCCCCCCCCCCCCCCCCCCCCCCCCCCCACAATGCAGCTCTTTGGAAGCAGACGCATGGGGAAATACTGCTGTTTTTCAGCAACGGGAAAAGCCTACGGCTACAGAGCTGTTCTGTTGCAGAAAATGTGGAAATCCCGGGGCTATAGAGCTAACCATGGGTTCACTTGAGCTCTAACATTTAATGTCTGCTGTGAATCTGCCTAGCGAATGCTGCAGAATCAAGAAGTGATGTTAATAAACTGGCATGGAGTTAGCCCACACGCTTCTCCAATGCCTATACTTTATTATGTCAGAGTGAAAATTTGACACTTTGCAGTTCATATTTGACATTAAGAATCCTGGGACCGTTTTACCAGCTTAAGGATTCTAATCTATCCAGACAAAAGCTTCACAGACCGGTGTATGCGATTCAGGACATAGCAGGTTGAGTTGTGGAGGCTAATTGATAAAGCAGAGCGAAGACAGTTTTCCGTTTGAGTCTTGAGAGAAATCCCATCTCTGAAACGATGTAAAATAGTGTGCTAATCTTTATTAGATCTCACTTGGATTATTGTTAGAGGAGTTCAATTGGAGTTTAGTTATACTTTCTACACAGTAGGTGCAGTGCTGTATTCTGGAACAGGCAGGTTTGGTGGTCCTCAGATAATCACCATGTGTATGATACTGTCCTACATGTTACTCCAGTTAGCAGTGTAAATGTTGCTTCTACAGGTGTAAAGGGTTGTAAATTATCCAAGTGAAGGTTTATGTCCTGGACCTTCTGAAGATAAAATTCTACATGAAATAAATCTACTATTGTGCATTTATATAAACTTTTCAACCTCAAAAAAATAAAACTAATAAAACATTTTTTTTTAAACAATCAAGAGTAAAATAATCTGAAAAACATTAAACTATGTTTAATGCTATGGACATCTCTTTATCACCTTGTCATGACCACGTATATTATAGACGGGATATAGAAACGTGTTTTGCATCGTGTTTGAGTCGACCAAACACAACATATTTCACCCCATCATGTTGGTATCATGATGAGTCGCGGATTCACGTTTCCGCGTACCGACGCTCTGAAAGAAGCACCGTCTTCCGTTGTGGATTTTCTGTGCTCTGCAGCTAGTTTATTCAGTACTGAACTGTGGTTCTGACCAAAACACACACTGGTTCACACATACTCCAATGTATATTATGTGGCTTTTTACAAAGACACTTAATTGACTTGTCAAACTTCGACCCGAGAACAGAGACTAGCCAAGCTATGGCGTAATTGGAAATGTCACAAGAAATTAAATGCTCATGGATATTTTGTAGAAAAACTATTCAAGTTACATTAACTTAAAGCTATTGTTGTTCCTGTCGAAGACGCCGTTGCGTGCATGTCCCTTCCTCTAGAAATCGCTCGGAAATGGAAATCGCTCCCCTGCATGGATTCATATGTGAAGCAGGCAGGATCGGAGCAAAGGGATTTTAGAAGATAAATAAATCGTATGCTTGCAACCGCACATGGTATCCTCCATTGTACACAGCAAAGCCACACGTGTTTAATCAACACTTTTAGTGTTTATATGCGTCCATTAGAGACTATTTTGATCCATATAAACTTGGATAAATCAGTTGAGGCCACTGGAATTCATGGACGCGATTGCTTCTGAATGAATGCAATGTGAATGTAAGCAAATACAGTGAATATGCATGCAGATGGACCATTAAAACAAAGGCTACTTACAGATATGTGTCAGTTTAAATGTTTAAATGTGTACGTGGGCAAGCACTTGAAACAAATTAGGAGAGAGAAGAAAACTCCCCCTGCACTGTGTATAACTAAAGCTCTCTCTACTTCCTTTATTAAATGTGTGCCAATGGAAGCTGTATTTGCCACGGACCCCAACGAGCACAATGAACCTTGAATGAACATCGAGAACCTTTGCAGCCTCTTCAGACACCTGGCTGAGAGAAGAAGAAAAAAAGACCCATCTGATTGGTTTAGTGTACTGTTAAAAGAAACCCTTTTTTATTCCGGAAGGGACACTGTGTGCGACTGAGAGAAGAGAGGGGCCACGCTGAGAGAAGAGAGGGGCCACGCTGAGAGAAGAGAGGGGCCACGCTGAGAGAAGAGAGGGGCCACGTTTCTACTTGCATCTCGTTGTTGGACTTTGGAACATCAGGAGGCTTCAAATATTAATAATAATTGCCAGGTCATTTGATATTTTCCCATCTAACTATCAGAAGTGTTTGAACTCTCTTTAATTGCTCTGCATCTACCCTGTGGTTTATTCTGTGTTTTTATTAGTGTTATTAATTCTAATTACAGTATGGCATATAGTCAGTAATAGATAAAAACAGTCATCCAATTAACATGCCACAAAAGAAATATAATTAAATATCTCATAGCTTTCTTATCATATGTTAAAGTAAATTACTCCACGATTAAAGGGAAGCAAATTAAATTCAAGAATATTTTCTTGTTAATGAAGAAAGCCTACGTACTTCTCTGCAGTGTATTTTGTAACAGTGTAAATCTGCCTCTGTACACAACATACTGCAACCATAATGCATTCACCCTTGATTAAATCCACTCTTAAAAGGCAAAGTATTGCTAAAGCTTGTTACAGTTTAATATTATGCCTAGAGCACATTCAAACTTAAATTACTTGAAGAGATTTCTCAGAAATTATTAGTTTATGCATCAGGGCTACATTGAATTAAACTTGAATTATTTATTTTCAGCAGTATCATGTCTGATAAAGTTTATCTAAATTTGATTATCAAAGAAGAGGCATATATAAATATGAATTTGGACGATGTATTTTAAAAGTAGAGATTTTTTAAATTTCCTGATGCTGTATTAAAAAAAAAAAAAAAGAGTTTAAATTCCTCATGTCTTTAGGAATATGGTATGTATTAATTTATAAATAAAGCAATATTGCTTTCGAGATTGGACCGTGGGATGAAAAAGGATGTACTGATCCTGTCCCAGCAGCGTCTGTCTACCTGCATATTTAACCTGGGATGGCAGCAGGCTGCCAGAGGAAAACAGGGGAGACACAGAGGAACAGAGGGAAAGCGTTAGCACTGCGCAGTCCCAAGGGTAAAACAACAAAAGAGTCTGTTTAGTTCTGATATGGAAAGTAATTAGCTTCATCTGCGAGGGTGGCAAAACGCAACAACGTGCGTGATTAGGCCGAGGAAAAGACAAAGGCCAGCTCTTGATAGCATCAGTGTATCTACCTTCCCTGGTCCGGATGGAAGGGTGGAAGGGAGTTGTTTTCCGAGCACGGGCCTTAATGAAGATATTGAAATGAATACACTTGTTTTGTTTGCCCTGGCTCTGCCAAGGAGAAATAGATTAGATAACATATTTCGAGTTGAGTTTGGATTTGAAGGAATCTGCCCCGTTGTATACATGTTCTTGGCTGACTCCTGCGTGAAATTCGAATGAGAACTTGACATTTGATTGGCTTTGGATACGTTTTCCACACACAAGTCCCTGACACTTTCAAAGAGGACGCTAAGACCAGATGTTACGATGACACCTCAGGTTGGGAGAAGTAATTACCTTTACATTTGTCATAATGTTTCTCGGTTTGGGATTGGGAACAGTGTTCTGGTAGCCTGTATCTGTGGTGTCTATGGACTAGGGTAAATATGATACATAGATCCATGATGTATTGTGTGGCTATCAGGTTTTTTTGCTTTTTTGGGGGGACATTCTTTATTAAGGGGGGTCAATGTTTGGTCTGTGTTTTTGTGTATAATATATAATATAATTTGTGCGCGGGAGGCATGTCCAATGCTGATCAAATGTCTCATTAAAAGTGCACCCAGGAACTACGTACAAATGCGCCCTCAGTAACCCTCCTCTCCCCTCCACCACTCCACTATTGCAAATGCCATTGTTAAAAAAATGTTTTGTTTTTTTTCCATACTACACCAAAACGTGTGACTCTCATAACAGTGAGCACGGTGACATTTAAAAAAAAAAAAAATGTTTCAGCTTTTACACCCGCAAGTCGACATGCAAACTGTCGCGAACCGTGGGGAACACTTTGTAGGTTGCTAAATGTCTGTTTAGTTGGAGCTGGGGTATTTTTGGAAATTCTGCATTTTGAAAATTCTGATGAAAGTTAATACAGCCACTGTGAAATGGCAGCAGGCCTGAAACTTTTATCAATCTCCAGCACTGCAGCAACATGCAAAATTGGTGGTGTAAAAAGCTAAATCTATAACAACCGTTGCTCAGGTGGCTTCAGGTTCAGCCCCATCAGAAACGGCCTACCAGAATATTAAACTCGCTTACAGTGTATGAATGAGTGTATGTTATTGAAAGGTTTTGATGTGTTTACACTCTAAGTTTACTCGAATTGTGTTACGGGTTTTGTTTTCGAAATAGGTCTGTTGTGTTGTCTGGTGCAGCTGATTCCTTTAGATCCTGCGTTATGGAAAAACGGAAAAGATTAAGTACTAACCTCACGCTGGCTGGGTGTATTTGAACTAGTCGTTATTGTACTGCTGCCCTCTAGTGACCTGATTTGACCTGACTTGATCACCATCTCTCATGCCAGTTTAGTTCTTGTAGTTCAGCGTTTCATAAACGTATTGGTTGCGGTACAATTCCACGCAGGGAGAGGATTCGGATAAGGAGGGAGAAGGTTCCCTTTAGTTCCTGGCTCAGACCAACGCTCAGCAGAGAAGAGGACGGGGAAGGATCGGATATGGAAAGAGATACAGGCGCACCTGAAAGAGAGGTCATTAAAGAGGAAAGACAACATGAGACCGGTAAGCTGGATGTTACGGGATACAATGCAGCTGAAGAGAAAAGAGACCAGGGAAGAAATTTCTACAGTGGCTTCAGAGGAGGACCATATTATGGGGACAGGAGGAGCCTCCGCAGTTTCAGGGCAGACTGAATGGATAAAGTCTGGGAGAACTAATAACAAAGAGGCAATGTCAACCCTCGTAACTTTAACGCATTCTACAGATCCAGCCCGCATCTCAGTCCAAAATGTGATGGCTACTACATAAAAAATACGCGAGGGGTAGTCTTTACATAAGAAGTGTTGCGAGAACAATTTTTGGGTGTGCTGTCTTAGCTGCACCTTGTTCTACAAGAAGACTCGTACGAGAGAACTGCTCGAAAATCAGACAGGTAGATGAAAAAAAGAAACATGTGAGGGCAGAAGATCACTATCTGAGCTTGGTTAGGTGGAACAATTATAGGAAGGAAACTTAACAAGGAGCTTTTGATGCCACAGAAAAACAGGCCCAAGCCATCAGAGAGAAAGAAAACCAATAATTAGAGACATTTTGACAAGACTAATTGATATAACATTGTACTCGGCACGGCAGGGAAAAACATTCAGAAATGATGGCTAAACGGACTCTATTTCTAACCCAGGCAACTTCCTTAAACTGGTTAAGATGTTTGCACAATATAATGGCATCGTGAAATAGAATTTAGAATGAAATGAATTAAAACGGGCCCTAAGAAAAGACAACGAGTGACACTGCTTAAGACAAATTTAAAAAATTAAAGCCTTGGCCACCTTCGTCAAATGAGAAATCCTTGGAAATCTTGGATGCGGTCACTGACGTCTCCCGCACAGAACAGGTGTCTTCTCTAATACGTTATGCACGCACAATGGAGGGATGGGAGCTTTTATTTTTAGATAAGGTCAATAGAACAACAGGTGAGAACATGGAGGACGCCGCCATCACTCTGCCACAGGATAATTTCCTAAAGATGGAAAACATGCATGGTAAAGGCTGTAACGACGCCGCGGACATGGGTGGGCAGTGCAAAAAGGCTGCAGTCCAGAACACTTAAACATAACGAGAAGGCTCTTTACGGTCACTGTCAAGTCGACTGCCTGAACCTTGTTCTTGTTGAGAGTGCCATGTACTCTGTTACTTTTTGAGTAAAACTCTGTGTTGTTGAGAAACTCTGTGTTCTGTACGAGCTCAACAGAAAAAGGCACAGATCATTTGCGCAGTGTGTCAGAAATATCTGCAACCTGGGTAGTGAGTTGTTGGTCTGCAGAGGCTGTCAGACACGCAGTGGGTGTGCCGATAAAAAGCACCGGGGGCCCTGCGGGACGCGTTGAATGTTGTTTTCAGTACTGCTCACTGACGTCACAGAGCAAGACCGTCCTGATACTGCTGCTGTGGATGGCTTTTAAGGACTTCCTCTGCCTTCAGATCGCCACCGTGTGTTTGGGATCTCTGCACTGGCCTCGGGTGCTCTGCACCAGCAGGACGCTGACCTGTGCGCTCCCGACGTTGATGTTGTCCGGAGTACTGAACACCTTGGCGAACCTGCGGTCAAAAGAGGAGTTCAAGGAAGTATATGATAATGCCACAAAAATGTTTAAAAATAAAGCAAAGAATGTGCTGAGATCAGCGTTTCCTCAGTTCCTCCCAGCCAAGATAGACAAAGGAAGGTGCCTGTGAGATACAGAGACAGTTCAACAGCTGCATCACAGCCAAAGATTTGAAGCGGTGGAGGTCTTCAACACAAGCCTTGATGTCTTGACACAAGAAATTCATAGAAGATTCAAGGTGGATGGGAAAAACAGCAAGAAACTTAATGCCCTCCATAACCTGCCAATCACAGCAAACTGTGTAGGCAAGCTATATGTGGGGCCTGTAGAATACATTCACACACTGTAAATGTCATGGTGTTGATGAAAATACACTGAAGACAGAGCTCAAGGTCTACCATTCTTCTTTCCCAGTAACAAACCCCAACAGCACAAAGAGTATATCGAGTACCCTGACAGACAACAGTGACTGACACAATTTTCCAACACTGGTTGAAATGCTGCAGACATATGCCACAATGCCAGTGTCAGCATCCATAACAGAGAGGGCGTTTTCGAAGATGAGGCAGGTGAAGAGCGGGTTCGAAGCCTCTGCTTCGAAGACTCTCTGATCTTCTCCTGCTGGCCAACACGAAGGACATTCCGCACTGAGGTCATAAAAATTTCAAGGACATGACACCCAGAAGATTGCTGTTGTAATGACTTTTGCAGGAACCGGGGATTGGGGGGGAGGGGGGTGCCCTTTTTTGGGGCTAGAATTCGGAAACACATTAAGCTACTTTCATTGAATGTCATACCTTGGGCTCTGCTGACATGTCATAGACCATAGACCAAAAGTAATCTAGAAAGCTCTTACAGTAAAGGTATATATGGTGGCACAGAAGAATACAGTCTTTTTGTTATCATAATACCAGTCATTCAGTATGGTGTTATTGTGGTTGTATTTTGGTGGGGTACGAGACGGAGGATGGGAGCAGTTTTAAATGAAATACAAAGAAGTACACTTAGATAACCTATGCATAAAAACACACATATTTTTACATTTGGCATAATGATTATGGGCCTAAATAGGAAGGAAAAAGAAGTTTCAGAGATGTAAAATTCACCTTAATGTACTGCATGTCAGCTCCAAAAAAAAACGAGTGCCTGATTACATTGGATGGATGCCCTTGTCTGGCCTTCGCCTCAGCCCTCCCATAAGTGCAGGCAAGGGATTGAACCCTAGCCCTCAAGATTACCCGGGCAGAAAAAGGTGGTAGTTTAACTTTTCGGTGGACAATTACAAACAGCTAGCACACAACCCAAAAAAAACCCTTCTGCTGGGACGGCTGTGTTTTTTACTAAGGCATGTTATTGTTCGTACTAGCATAAGGGGATCGATAATTTGTGTTGATTAACAAAAGCAGCTAAAGTGCATTTATTTTTATAACCCTGCATATGACATGGTGCGACCTTACAAGGATTTAAAAAAAAATTCTATTGAGGTCCGTATGCCAAAACGTCCATAATTGCAGTAAGCTATTTCATGAAAATAGTCCAAGTAAGCCAAATGTCACAAAGTTTTTCTTTTTTCTTTTAAGTTACTGCTTGTTTACACAAGATCCTAAAAAGTGAAGTTCTGACGCAGCTCTTCCAACGTTACTTATGGTTGGCCTACTCATTTGAAAAAAAATTATACCTCTGGAATATAACACTGGTAAGTTAACAGTAAAATAACGTTTTAACATAGCGTTATCTATCTGCAGAATACAACAAAAGTGATTGTACAGTAGGCTTCAGCAATTCTAAATAGGAAAAGAAACATTGCTATTAAATGTCGAGTGCTGTTGAGCAATCTAGCTAACACAATCACAGAAACAGCTAGGCTAACGTTAACAAAAACTTTTGTCCTGATAATTTTCCGTTACCATTTAACAAACTATACCACAAACAAAATATATTGAATAATTAGCTAGTTCGATTTTTTGTTTCCATCTTAACAAAAGGTGTGACCAACTGTCTTGACGGTCGAGAGTTTGTGACCGTTGGAATAGAGCAGAGCAATCCTCCGGGAACTTTTTATACCCGCCAAACTACTTCAAGCTGACGTCACTTCATGTTGATGCTGGTAGACGGTTTGAAGTAGCTCGAGCAAAGTGGTGGTCTCAGCTGTGGATAGTAGTTGAAACTCAAAGTTGAACAGGCTGTAACGGGCTTTCAAACCATTTCAAATGAATAAGAAATTCTGTTTGATGGTGCAACAAAAGCTTGAGAAAAAAAAAAAACAGCAAGATAGTAGCTAAAAGTTTCTAAGTAAAATATTACATTTAAGACTGCATAGAGGTTTCACTTCCAATCTAATGTGTTATGTAAATGAGGGACACGGTTAGCAAATGCACAGGCGGCAGAAAGCAGCAGTGCGGTCACTGGTCACCTGGTCTATGAAAATACAGACAAATCTTTATTTCCCTCTGCTAGCTTGTTCCTACACTCTCCTTAAGCACATACATTATTTATTTAATTCAACATATCTTCATTGTTTTTAAGAAGTGTGTACATATATTTAATGTTTATGTGTAGATAGATGTCTTACCTGTTTTTTTTTTTCCCTCTCCAGTGAACTATCTGAAGCAAATGGATTGGGATCCACTGTCAGGAGGCAAGTTACAAAGCTTCCAGTAGCAAACTGCAGCCCAGCGGGTTTCTACTTTAAGCTCTTTGGCTTTCTTTCAAAGCACCTTGGGATACATTTGTCTCAGACTTTTTGACCCTTTGCAGGTGACATTGGGACACATTTGTCTCAAAGTCTTTTTGACACAGGTGACCCGTCTGGACGCAAGACAGACCTGCTTATGAATAGATGGTGCCCATGGATCTTACTATAACTATTATTTATTATTTAGCTGACACAGCTACTATAAAGCCAGGACTTGCTTGAAAAGGAAAGCTGTTTGTTTACCGCACAGAAAGGGGATATGCTATCTTACTTTTATTGCATGAGACAGATTTTTTATTTCTTTTTCTGAAGCATGGCTTCTATTCTGCTTTTCATGTTTTAGGCTAGTTGTTAACTTTTATTTACTATTATTTGTACCACAGTATACAGTGTTGTTGTGTAATGAAGCTTTTTAAATAATTCCTCAATATAAATTGTTCGTTGTTAATGTTTTAATATGTGCATGTGTGCACTGACAAACACATCAGCCCACACTAATTGTAATAAACTTACAAACCTAGTCCATTTCTTCACAATCAACTTCAGTTTTGTTGTTGTCATTGTCTTATATATATTCTTTTATAATTCCTATAGGAGCAGGGTTAAACTTAAAGGCTTTTAAATATTTATCTCACCTTGACCACAACTACTCGGTGCCAAAATGTACGAAGTCTCGCCAGTATAAAGTCACGTTTAAACTGTACCTCTATATACAGTGTTGCTATGTACTGATGTTATAAATTTCCCAGTATGAAACGCGTTTATGCTCAACAGTGACATCATCTAAACATGCGTTGAAGTTAGAACTATAATCAAACGTTGTTTCGACGTCTTGAAAATTTCGACGTCGAAATAACAACCGCAAAATAAACTGACTCGAAGTCGTGTTTTCGCCGTGCCACGGCGTTGATAGAACGACTACTAGCATCTTCGATTCAACATTAAATTTATGTCGTCTGACGGGACCCGACCTATATGACCGAAAATCGACGTCGATTCAACGTTCTTCTGCTATCTGGGTAGCACATATGATTTACCGTGTTTTTAAGTTTACAAGAATAGTAGGACAACATGTTGTGTTGAGACAACTCACAATGGGGAAACGAACACAAAATGCAATCATAATGTTCTTGAAAACGGGAGTCTTCTGCCGGGACCCATTTAAATTTGTTACACAAAAACAATAAAAATACAATGATGATAGCAGCAGGAGAATTGACAGGTATGGAATGTGTACTGAATTATAATTTCGGAGACAATTACCTGCAAAAAGAGCTGTATATTTGGCGTCTGTTCTGTTGAGGTTGCAGTTTTTTTTTTTTTTTTTTTTTTAGATTTCAGTACCGTGTGACTCCAACAATTGAAAGCCATGTACTAGTAGCCTTTTCTGTGGGTTACTTTATTGATAATAATGTTTTTAAGTGAAATTTGAGATATTTATTCACTTGGTAAATGTTACCTTGATCACTTATATTTTACATCCTTTATATTTTAGTTCAATGCAAGTTATATTGTTTTAACGATTACCGATCAAACATCGATGCAGTGTATTGTAAGAATTTAGCGCCAATGCATTGTTAATATATGTCGAGGACTGTGAGTCGTCTTCAAATGCGAAGCATGGCTTCAGCTTCAGAAACAGAGGGCTCCACGTCTATTTTATCGTTGTGAGGCGCAGAATAGTAACACATGTGATTCATCTGTCATTCTGAGACAACTTTTCCCCCTCCAAGTGGAATACTGTATTATAAGCAGCGTTTGACAGAATGTTATGGCAATGGAGCCTACTGTTTGAACCGAACCCGCTGTGAAGGTAATGAGTTTCAAGAAATTCATTTTATATATATTTATATTTATATATTTATCTAAAATTTATATTTATCTGTGTAACAACTTTAATGAAAGTGAATAACCAGTGTCTGTGAACACATACTTTTCTAAGAAATGGCGCAGTGTGTCAAAGACGGCAAATAACATAGCAACTGAAATGCAGAAGGTTTTATGACGCTATCACATCTGATAGCCATTGATATCTATACCACACGTTTTACAGTTCTGAGCGTTAATGCAAATGTAACAGATGTGCATTATTTTAAAAGTTTTGACAGATTTTTTTTAACAGAGATCATAGTGAACTGCTGCATAAAACTGTCATAAGGGTCGACCATCACTGGTGTTGGGAGAAAAAAAAAGAAGACTTTATGCATAGTTTACCTCCCTGTCCTGGCCAGACCGGTTTCATTTTTGCTGTGAGCCTGATTAGAGAGACACTGAACACATATGAGAAAACGTTCGTTAGTGCATAGGTATATGTCAAGTTATGTGAGAATGCCTCAGTCCCAATGCAATCGTGCAGCCACCGTGTATTTAGTGTGTGATTTTTAACTAAAGCATTTCGGACAGGTCATTTGGGACTGGTTACACAGTTACACTGTGTTTATTTTTAAATTTTTTATCACAGTCCGATTAAGGGTTGAGTTCAGACAGAGAGGTGGCGAAGTGCGTTTCACCGCCCACGTGGAGAGTGAGGATGACCACAGCCTTTGGTAAATGGAACAGAAGGTTGGGCCAGCGAGCGTTTATTAAAGCCCATGAAAAGGACTAGACCGGGAAGAAAGACAGCGCTGAGGTCCGGACCCTGGGTTGGAGAAGGGAAGGGCATGTGCAATCTGACCCCGGGGTGCAGAGGCAGGAGTCTGGGATGTGGCAGTGTGTCAGAGCAAAAGAGAACCATGCTGGTCAGAACAAAACGGCCCTGCCGTTAGAAAAAATCTCTCTCTCTCTCTCTCTCTCTATATATATATATATATATATATAGATAGCCCAACTTTTCAATATGTCACACATATCTTTCCCATATATATATATATATATAGTTTATTTTCTTTTTTTTGGCACGGTGGAAGCTTTTTAGCATTTATGCATTTTAAGTAGATGTGACCATTAGCAAAAATTACCCCACCTTTATAATAAATAAATGTAGTTTTGAGTTTTGAGTTAGTTTAGGTACCTAAACGTTTGAGTACCTAATGTTTTTTGAGTCCCACTTTTTTTGCTCAGTCTGTCCAAAATCATTTCACAAGATCATATCACCAAATCATAACACAAACAGAAATGAATCTTTTCACTCCGCCACTCATTGATCCACTCACATGTTCCTTCTTCAGCCCAACCAGACACATGTCCTCAGACTGATAATGTTCCGGCAGGTTGCCAGACGAGGCTCGGATCCCTTTGGGATGTTGTCATTGAACGTTTGCCCATTTGTTCTAGTGATCAAATGACATCAGAGACCCAAGAACACGCATGGAATTGCTGTTCATCTTTCCTACACGGCTCTGAAGTGATTATGTCTTTGTTTTTGAAAGCACAGCGTTTTTTCATGCCCCTTCCGGTACCCCCTCCCCAGTCCCACACACACAAATTATATCTGAATATCTAGAAAGCTGCTAAATAATACAAAGCGACTCAAATTAATGATGGAATGAATGCCAATGTTTGCTTTAGGACGTGCCAAAAAAAACATCTTTATATTTTGTTCATTATTTTACCACAAGCCTTATTGTCATATCTAGGCTCTGAATAGGCGTTAGGAAAGGGCTTGAATCTGCATATGTAACTACAATTCCCTCTTCTCTTAACAGCTGAAACAGAATCTCAAGAATATCTAAATGCTGGCAACTAATGTTTGATGTCATGATTCCGTCTGTAGAAAAAAAAAAACAACAGTAATTTTATTAGGTATACCAATCTAGTACCGGGACGACCCCTTTGGCTCCAGAAGAATCTAACGTAAGCTCACATTAGACCCCTAAAAGACCCCTAAAAAGTGGAGTTTGCTTCCTTGGTTCTTGTTATTCTGATTCGACCTCTCTGACTAACGGGTCATTTTTTGCCCACAGGCAAAAAATGTGTAAGATACACATTTTTTTTTCTGTACCTAATAAACTGGCCTCCGAGTGTATAGGGGAAAAAAAAAGAAAACGTACCCATTTCAAATCTAGGGAGTAGCCAGAAGGTGAAATATGCAAATAAGTAATTTATATGTAATTTCTGTGTAGAAATGTTATCCCCCCCAAAGAATAATAAAACATTGAAATTAAGAGCAATGTAATGAGTATTTGACAGAGCAGACAGAAAACAGAAACATAAAGAAAAACTAATCACCATTTTCTTTTCTCCTGTCATTCAGGTTTGGTGCCCAGTAAATTCACACCTATGTCTGGAAGCCACCATCTGCCTCCAAACAGGCATCAGTGAGCAGACGATAGTGCGCTCCTAATACTATAGTTTGATTACAGTTGTGAGGCTTGCCTTCAACATTTATGGTAGCTAGCAGTTTCCCCGAAAGGTGAAGCCGGAGGCTCATGCTAGCAGATAACTGGACCCTCGAGGACTTTTTTGTGGCAGTCGAATTGAGAGGAAGCGAGTGCAAGGCAGCTGGAATTGTCTAGGTAGTGCAGCTGTCTTTAGCTACCTTCGTTGATTGCGTGATTCTCTGGTAATTAACATATTGTTGGTCGGTGCATTTCATCTACGTGGTGAGAGGGACAGGCTCTAGATTCTTGGTGTAAGTCTAGATTACACCAAGAAAACTGAGTAGTCTATCTGCGAGTCTCCATCACGGAAGGCAATCGGGTCATATTTACTTAATCTTACCTACCAACGCCCCCTGCCAACTCATCCATACCAATGTTGCTATTTGCAATGTTTTCTTTTTATCGTTTTACTATCTCTGTCTTCTCACCCCCGTGCCAAGGAGAAAGCTTCCACCAAAACCCTGGCTCTTAGACATCTTGCGCACCTCTTGAACCCCACTGAGAGCTGCGGAATGCAAGTGGAAGAGATCCAGACAACCTCCGAGTCCCTCCCGTCCCAACGGAGACACTGATCTCCCTCCCTGGCCACTGGATGCTTCCCGACCCCCTTGGAAACAAGCGCTTGTCGCACCACTGTTCAAAAGCCCACACTGGACCCCACAGAGCAACTACAGGCTGGTCTCTTACTAATATCTTCTTAACTTCCTTTGCAAATCTGTTGAACAAACTGCACCTAGCATAATCTTTCACTCTCACGGAAGAACGTCTTCTGTTGTCTTCCTACCTTGCCTTGCGTTGTTAACGAATGTGCATGAAATGAAATGGCACCAGGACTTAATCTGGGTCAAAAGACTGCTGCCAAGCGTGCTGATGGGAGAGAACAAGGACTTCAGTTAGCTCACACTCTGCAGGAGAGGACCCGTGTAGTTAAGCTATGCACAGGCACCTACCGTAATGACCTTGATTAGCAAAGTGACGCGTGAGAGAAAAGCCTAACGAGTGCCTTTCTCACTCTGTAGGGCCAATCAGTCAGGCAGCACTTAACTAATGAAGCTGATCAGGAAGAACTGACAGGTGCTCCAGTCGCACAAATAAATCCCTTCAGAACGGGGAAGGTTTCAAGTTTTAACCGGAAAACCAGGCATTCTTCAGCCTGCCGTCAGACCAGGCTCTAGTAGGGGCACAATCGGAAGGAAACGCTTTTAATCCAGAGTAGGTTTAAGTTATTAAGATTTAAGTTAAGTTACTAAAAATGCATTTAGTTTAACACAGGTTCTGGCCATTCTAACTAAATCGTTTTACATCCACTCTGTACATGCTATTACTACAAGATGGCAAGATTATGGAAAATTCTGAAGGATTTTGCAAAAATATATAAACTAAATGTCTCCTTGGGATGCCTGTCTGCAGCTGCAGCAAAACAAATGGCTGAAGTACATAAATAAAATCATATATAGAGGCTATTAGTAGCATTAGGTCTGCTTGTTTAAATGCCACTTTAAATTGGAAAGATCAATATTCAGAAGCCCACTAAAATGCACAATGATTAATCTTGAAAGTATTACAGGTGTACGCTTTAATTTGATAAAGCTGACCTGGGAAATTGTGAGGATGGCAAGGCAGATGGAGTGCTTTATTTTATCCCGGTTTCATTTGTAGTGTATAATGTTTATGAGGTGTGCTTTTACTATTGTATATTATTGCAAATAAAGGCAATGGTTTGGATCTTTAAAGTCCATTACTAGCCTTCTGTTGAATGCCCTCCATTGTATAGAGTTACCTGAGTTTGTACGGCCTGAACGTTGGCATATTTGAGGGAGAAATTATGGAAATGATGAAACAACAACATACCTTTGTTCCCCGTCTTGTGGAAATCTGGGAAACATTGTTTTGTTTTTTTAGGGAGTACAAGCAATAAAGTTATTTGGTCAATCAATTTTTTTCCTTCTACATCTTATAGTCTGTTTGTCTACAAAACTAGCTGTACGTCTCCTGCACATGAACTAAGGTTTTTTTTTTTTGTACTAGACGTACAGTCTCCTGCACATGAACTAAGGTTTTTTTTTTTGGTGAATGTATTCTTTATTTAATTGTTAAATTACTATATACACTTATGCACGTGTGTGTGTATATATATATATATATATATATATATATATATATATATATATAAAATAATGAAAAAAAATTTATCACTAAAAAAGTTGTGGAGAAAATATTGTTTATAGTAT
>JAOYSI010002915.1:3272-15600 GCA_025775065.1 Hiodon alosoides
TTTTCTGTTGCGCGATACCCCAAACCAACCCACCACCCCCACAACCACCAACCACTTTCTTCCCCAGCCTTCCCCCGGCCGGGTGGGCGGGGGGGGGGGGGCCCCCCCCGCAGCTGCAGACCAAAGCCCTGCACTGGGTTAACCGCAGATCACCTGACCTCTGTTCTATGCCCCGGTCAATCCACAAAAGCTGGGCCAGTTTTTACAATAACCAGCCCACTTTTCAAACAGTGCAGGGTGTGTATTTGTAGATCATGAAATTGCTAAATGAAGGCGTCAGAAGACCCACAAAGCCCTATTGAAAGTAAAACGCTAAAAAAACGTCTTCTTGAAGTTCAGCTTTTCCCCCCGGGGAAACCGTGTAGGCATGGGGAGGTTGTGACTATTATGTAAGTCATTTATTTGTTACATAATAAATGAAACATTAAAAGTTTTTGTTTTAAAAAAAATCAGACTTAGTGGACACACAACCAGATAGCATACAATATTGTCACAAACCCGTAATGACATTCCAGTAATTTTGTGTTGTTAAAGTTTGCAGTTCTTCGGTCTAAAGATATTATAATAGCCGTTTCAGATTCAATTCTGGATATCAAAACTACAAAATCCCTTCGCGAAACACGCACTTGATTATAATTAGATAGATATAATTATTTCTCCCCTTCCTTTTACAATTACATTTAATGTTAACTACAGGAAAATAGAGTGAGAAAATAACGGAAAAAAGTTCAAGGCTTTTTCATCCATTTTCATGCTGCTATACGTTTAAGTCCGGAGGGGGAGAAATAAGTCTTCAGATCATCGCTACTCGGTTTCTATGGATACCATTTGAAGGTTGCTAAGCAGTGAAGAGCATCCTCAGTGACAATGGTCCAGTACAACTGTTGCACTGACCTCAAGCATAACGTCTCACAACGCCTTGCGCCTCGTCATGTGTTCACCCAAAGACTCACACAACAGAATAACTCACACACCACAAGGCAGAGACACTGGGCGCCTCCGAAATGGGCCAGTGGAATTTTTGCAGGAGAGCGCATTGCAAACATACTTGCCGCGCGCAGCCGACCTCGCTAGGCCACTTTACCCCGGGAGACAAGATTCTAAATGGCAAAGCGCTGTGGACCGTGTGCGTGTGAACCGCGGGAGCAGAAGACCAGGATTCAGCTTTTTGTATCAGAGGGTTGAAGGAATGCACACTGTATGGTAGGAACAGAGGCTACCCAAAATGATTCAATTTGAGGATTACGTGGCCACTCCGCACTCTTCTTATGAGAAACACAGTAGACGATCGAGAACATTTTTTTATCATCATCATCATCAACATCATCTGAGGTGCTAGTCAGCCATTGGTCCACGTCAGGACTTAAATTAGCTCCATCAGAACACAAGCAAACTCCCTACAGTGCACAATGATCCACAACCAAATGCTAACCATTATCAGTGAAAAACTTGGCACGTTAACAATTAAATCTACCCCCCCCCCCCCCCACGCAAATGGGTATTTCGTCAAGTGCTTGTACAACCAGTTCTTCCCAATTTCCCTTTCTCTCGGTGATAAAAAAAAGCTGAGAGAACTCGCGAGACCACTACAGTACAATTGCGGAGTGGTTTCCCTTTAATTACGCGACACTTTGTCCCGCTTGACTCGAGGACACGAGGTGGAGACTAGCTAACCTCTCCGACCCCTGAGTGCAACGCAGCCAACACCCCGTAACTTCCCCCAGACTAAGTGAACAGGGCAGATGTGCACATTCCACAGCACTCAAACGCCCACACGGAGACGAAACACGGCAAGGCCACAGCGCTCTAGCAGACGAACCAGGCTAGAGGTCTCCTTCATCATCACATAAGGGCCAAGTCTCCCAGACCGGCTGTTAGCATGCAACCATACAAGCCAGAGAGCAGCTGAACAAATGAACGAATGAATGAATGAATGAATGAATGAATGAATGAAGAGCACAGGAAGGATCTCCTCGGAGTCTCACATGACACCGCTGCAGGACGCTCATGTGAACGGCACGCCCTCTCCACACTAATTGCATTACAGACAGAAATCATGCACGACGATCCGTACCAAATTAAGCAGCTATGCTGGAGGTCAGAGGGGAAAAAAAAAAGGTGCCGGTCGGGGGAACGTTGATACGCTGGGCATAAATCGCTGTGCGACGGCACTGTTTGGGTACTTACTGAAGGCAGGAGATGGTCACAAGGACAAGGAGAGGGCTTAACGACTGAAAAAACACAAAGCACATTTATCCTTTCATTTATCCTATCCCCCCCCCAACCGAATACCACATCACGACTATCTGCCCAAAGACATAAATACTTTAAAAGACAACAGACCCGTTTCCCCCGATGCACTGCATGTACTCAGTAGGGAGACAGCATTCGTATACACACAGGCTCGAAAGTCTCTTTACTTGTGACGCAACGAGAAAAACTTAATGCTTCTAGGCGAGACAGACGAGACCACGAAACTGGTCGGCTCTGGTTGTTGCAGGCCAGGCCAGATGCCAATGGATTTGGCAGCACTTCCCCACCGGTGGACTGTGGATTACCAACAGGGCTCTGGAGGGATATCAGAAGTCAAACCGAGAGACAGATAGGGTGAAGCCTTAATATGGAGAGATGTTTTAATCGACTGGCCACAGGTTCAGCCAGTCTGCCAAAGCATTTGTCTTCCCCCAAGCTTTAAGCGTTTCGTTTCATTTTGATTCATTTCGAGGTCAGTCCAACTCACAACGTTCTGCAACGTGCCGAGTGAGAACAAATCAAAACCCGGTTTAAATGCATGTGGACCAGAGTCTTAGATTTGACCAATGTGCGCTAATCAAAGCGCCTTCTGCCAGCGATTATCTCCGGACCGTAGGTCATGTGCCTTTGTGAACCGAGGTTGCAAGTATGGAATTACACGCTTGTCTGAAGAAAACAGAAAAAGCTTAAATCCCGGACCAGATGCCGGGTTCAATAGCCATTTCCTTTCCCTTAAAAAGTGTGGGCAGAAGCAGGCCCAGCCCCTTCATTTAAAGATTCTTTGTTAGACACACTTAGAGCAATTAAGCACTGTGTTAAAGGAATATTCAACGGCATGCATTTCTTGATTAAGAGGGGGGGGGAACCCAGTAGAGCTCCTGTGGGATAATGACCTTCTAGTGTACTTAAAAAAAAAAAAGATTACGTGAAGTATATAAAAATCAGTCGATTACTCACTTGTAAGTCATTCCATCCCCTTTAGAGCATAGCTCTTCGGCTGTGAGTCCATCATCGGACTGAGAAGCTGATCTGCCGATTCAAAACGTGTTTCCCATTACACGAGCTGCTGCGTGCGCCACTACTTGGCTCCAGACACCAAACACAGAGGAAGGGGGTCGAGCTCCAGTGAACTTACTTGTAAGTTAGGCCATCCCCGATCGAGAAGAGCTGCTGGGCGGTGAGTCCGTCTTCGGGAACGTAGCCCGTTCCTCCGCTAATCAGGTAATCGGCCATGCTGCCACAAAGACAAGACAAGCGCATATCAACGCCGAGAGAACTAGGAAGCAGCGCCCATACGTGCCGTTTCCCCGTTCGCTCCGGTCTCGGGCGAACCTAAATCGGCCCGCACACTACTGCACTGTCGTCGATTTCCGAAACCGCCTGCATTTGTGCAAGGCTAACCCGAGCTGAGCTTCCCGTGAATACACGGTGCATAGAAATGACTTTGTCCATCACTGCTGCTCTAAAATGTACAATCGTATCATAATTAAAATACTAATGCAATTGTAGACATTATGAAAGTAAACATTAACATAAAATATACAACCGTATATAGCTAGATATGACATAATATCAATGTAACGGTATTGTTACTCATTTAATTCCGTTCAGCACTAAATATTTTGCTACTACTGGCCTAGTGACCCATTTTGTGTTTAAACATATTGAGTCACGCAGATCCCGCGATCCGGGGCAAAACCCCTAAAGCTATACTCGTTTAAATCCCATTTATCATGTCCACCAGAACCCAAATTTAGATCAGCGTGCGCCAAGTTTTGCTAACACATATTATCTAACAGTGACACGTCGATTTTTTTAAATACTGTAATTCTTATCACAATAGCGTTGTATTCACAAGATCCCAAAAATCTTTATTACGTAGCAATTTCAGCTTTATTGGCCCAACCAGACCAAATACAGGAAACTGATTAGCTTCATATATAAAAACGAGGTGACATCTGCCCGTGAATCCGGTTTGTTTTGTTTTTGAATTTATAGCGTTAGTACTTATTTCGTCAGCAAATAAAACACGCGGTAAGGAAATGTTGCTAGTTCGTTGCGTTAGCCTATGTCCAATGCTATATCTAGTCTGGCTTTAACTTGATTAAAAATGTATTTCAAATATGATTATTGTTTTCGCCGAACATATGTAGCTAGCTAAATATTATTGTATTGTTCAAAATGCAAAACTGCGCAAAGGAAGAGATTTTCGAGAAACGTTAACTACGGGCAGCCTGCAAGCGCCTTTCACTTTTCTCGGACTGGCTGACGAAGGATAAACGAAATACACATATATAAATTTCGCACAGCAGAGATGTACGAAAAAAAATCAGCTCCATCGCAATTAAATCAGTTAACTAAGAAGAAACTTTTAGGACGGCAAAACTACGTTTCAATACACGCCGGCAGTCCACAACGTGCACGCTCCTCGAGAGTGAGCTTTGATACACGAGATAAAAATGAAAGTCTTACTACGAGACAACAGTGGATCAAACCAAATATAATCGTTCACCTACTCCCTAAGACTCAGCTCCAGTGATGCTCAAAAAAGAGTCCGGTTCCTCAAGCGAATGCAGTATGCGACGCTGTATCAGCGTTATAAAGCATGGACGTCACGTCATATCCCCCTCGTAGACTTTCGGCGCACGTGGCCGACCACATTTGAGGTCGTTATTAACTCTTTACTGTAGCTGGTTAAACTGCCAAGTACGAGGTAAAATTCTTCTCTCACCAGAGACTTTGAAATAAGTCATTTAAAGATCAAATTATGTTAGAGCTGACATTGTCTTAAAATTCCCGTTTTGAGGGTAGCTGTAAATATGTGGATATAATGTAATATAATTGTCAATCAGGTTGGGGACAGGTATATCCCTAATCATTATTAACGTAGTGAGATGTGTGTGTGCAAAAGCACTGATCAGATATTCGTCCGTATCATGACATGTATGTGACAAAATAAAATAAAACAATCAGTCTGTAAAGTAGTAACAGAAGTGCATTTACAGTACTGGCTATGCAAGTACGTCGTTAAAACCCGTGTCAGAACACTTTCACGGTTCTGCTAATTTTCTAATGTGGCTGGTTATTAAATCAATACTTTTTGCATTATTTCCACGTGATTCGTTGTGAGAGGGGGAACAAATTGGAAACAGCAAAGTTGAATTTAAAGTCAGTTGGTATCAATTAGGCGAGGAGTAAAGGTTTAACCTCCATTTAACATTCAACCACCCCCACCCACCACTCTCTCCCTCTTACACACGCACATGCCAAGGGAAAGGATATGTTTTAATATGTCTTTCAAATAAGACCTCCTGTTCTGTCTTTTAACGTGTCCTTTTTCATCTTAGTTTCAAGCAGGGAGTATGACAGAACCGAAAGCAGGGGCCAGTGGCCCTTTAAAGCACAATACTCTCTGCAAGTTCATCAAAAAGGCCTCTATGGGCAGAGAATAGTAAATCGCTCTTCACTCACACCAATCACTTTGCTGTTTCGTGAACAGACATGAATGCACATTGGCTTAAATACGTGAGGTTTTTTTTTTTTTGTCGTTCTTGACACGGCACAACATTTCCTCAGCACTTTCAACAAGGTTGCATAGTCAATGTCTACTACACTTCTGCCAAACATTAATCTCCCTCGACTGATCATTTGCAACTCGTACGCTCTCAGCGCGAGCTTCGTTCTATTTTTGCACATCCTTGTTCCATTGCTTCTGCCTTTTCGGATGATGCAAATGCTTGCACCTGGGCTTTCAGGGTGAGCCAGGCATGTAAATGTGGAGCCAGCCGGCACCGTACGAGCGCTGCTGGGAACTGAGACAAAGAGGGGAACGCTCCAAAAACGCTCAGAGATGAATCGACGTTCGAGCGATCCAACAGGATTCAGCGATAACCGACGCCCACCAGCCCTGACTGTGTAAGACCCAGTGTCGGTGGTCAGACCCCTTAACGTCTGATGTTAAGATCGAGTCCTGTAAAAACACACAAAGAGGGATGACACGGCAGATGCTGCTGTGCGTTTAGATTTCTTCACACAGGTCCTGGGCATCCTCAACCGCACGCCTGAGACGCAGCCAGCACGCCTGCTGTTCAGGCTGCAGCAGTGCAGAATGACCTGCGCGAGCCCCTGGACGCCCATTAAAAATTCCCTCGCGTGTGTGGGTGTGTGTGTGTGTGTGTGTGTCGAAAGGAGGGATTATTTTTAAACTCTAGGAAAAACCGGGCCCACTTGGCCCTCTACTGGCGTCTTTTTATTTGGTTGAAAACATGGGTGATCGGCTTAAAATAGAGCGCAAAACGAACACAAAATAGGGGGATTTCTGATGTTGACTTTTGGGTTAAAGCCATTCAGGATTGTTCTTGTTTGCACAACCAATAAACTGAAAAAACTAAATTAAATTAAATTGAAAAAATAACTTTAAAAAAATTGCAGGTTAATAAAACTAATAATGAAATCTATGATAGTGATATTGGACTTCACACTTCACACTTCACGGAGAAGAGAGTTGACAGGAGCGGCAGTCTTTAAAAAGGAGGGTAGGGCTTTTCTCTTCTCCAACAGGGGAATATGATTTTATCTGCATAGGACTATCCCGTTTGGTAAAACGGATCTTCCTCACGCACAGCACTGAACTGAACTAGACAGCAGTCACCGAATTAAGAAGTGTTAACCTGTGCAATGGAAAAGGACACTGACCGCACACAAAACCCTTCTGGCGTTTCTGTACTCTTGAATGGTCCAAAGGGGGGCATTAACTGAGACTCTTTTTTTATGTAGCGTTTGGGCCAAAGTGTTTGTTGAGTGTGCTGGTCTTTTGGAAACTGTGTGTGTTTGACATAATTTGAAGTCCACAGCCTCCCAAGCAGGCTCTCATCCGACCACAAGGTTCTGCCGAGCCTATATTTTGTCTAGCACGACTATGAGGATATGTTCTAATAGGCCGGTTTGTAATATCAAATATTTTATCTCCTACACTTGACCATTAAATGATTTTGCGTGGCGTATTGGTTTACCTATGCTATTCAAGAATATTTATTCATTCAATTGATTACAGAAACACACATTTTTTCGTCAAGCCCTGGTTAATTCGTTAATTAAGGACGAATCATGGTACAGCTAACTTAAAAAAAAATGATTTCGTAAAAATAAATAACTTTCAAAAAATCGATTTCCAATATGTTGGCAATAATGTATTAGGAAACCAGCCGTATTTCACAACTGAGAATCCCATCTGTACACCAGATAATGACGGGGTCATTTCTAGGCTCCATGCAAACAGCCAAAGCTAACTCCCCGCATGCAAATTCCCACCTGAGGATGCACTCACCTCTCTGGCTCGTAGCCGGCCTGGATTCGGGTCGCGCTGTAGCGCTGGGCCGCCGTCTCATGTCCGTGCCCGTGCGGATTGCCGTGGTAGTGGTGCTCACCGGAGGAGTAGCGTGGTCTGGTTGGCTCCGTGTCGCCCACGATTCTCCGGTAGTCAATCTGGTACGTCTCCCGCTCTCCGTCCCCGAACCGGTCGTAACCATGTCCCTCCATCTCCAGGAGATCCAGGGCGACCGACTCCACCCCCCTCACCCCTGTTCCCTCTCTCCCTCTGTACTGCCGCTCCTAAGCGCCCAGCGAGTTGTGGTCACAGAACGGCCCTCGAGACAATTCACGCACGAGGCTTAGTGACACAACCAGACCTGGTGCACGGAATGGAGTCAGGTCGGCATCAGCAAGCCCACCGGTGTTTACATTTCTGCCAGGAACTAGTGTGGTCAGTATGGTTCTCCAACGCTTTGCTCTTCTGTGCGTCCCACAGGTTCCGCGGATCCCAGCTGCTGGGTTGTCACGAAGAGGAGCAGGAGAGCTGGAGTTCCTGAGAGGAAGGGGAGCAAGACCTGGAGTGACTAGGGCCAAGAGGGGCTTGAGAAAGACCTGACCAGGCTGGCCTCCAGGGCTGGACGTGCAGTGAAGCAGATTGTTCTGCTCGGGTGGCTACCCTGAGAACATGGGTGTCAGCTTAGCCCTGTTTCTGACAGGAGCAGACGTCACGTTCGCAAAGAGGATTGGAGAATTAAAAAAGAGAGCTGGCCAGTCAAGGGGGGGGGTGCACACTTCTCCGCCCATCAGTAAAACCGGCGAGAGCACAAACACGTTTGACTGTGTGGAAACAAATGCAAATCTGAGAAGTCCTCTTCGAGAGGGTAATTGTGTACTAACTTACGTTGGCCAATGAAGGAGGAGAAACTTGTGGGTCAAAAGGTTGACATCAAAACCTGTTTTGACCACAGGTGTATTCTCTTGCCATGGGTGACGACAATGTCCTACAAAATTTTAAGAAAAAATAAATTACAACAGAGTAATAAGGAGCAGTTGAAGCAATAATTATACCAACTACACACAAATAAGATGCTCACAGAAAACCACAGCTGTACAGCTGCAAAGGACAGAACTATGTGATATTTATGACTTAGCTCAGCCCGATGCGTGTTTTTCCAGCAGTCTTAATTTCATCTTGCACATTCATCTATACTTGATACGGTCGTGTCGTATCACACAAGGGCGTGCTCAGCCCAAGAGCGGCTGGAGAACGTGGCATTGGGGGAAAGGTTTAGCCTTTTATTTGGCATAACTTAAAAACAACAAATAAACACATAAACTACTAACTAAGCAACTTAACAAAAACCTCCCTTTCAGGGACAACTACCAACCAGTTCACAGACTACCACAACGGTGTTCCTCCACCCAGTTTCTCCCCTGAGCCACTTTTGCTGGCTCTTTTAAAGAGCCTGGAATTGTTGGCACCTGAGTGTGAATACCATTAGTGGAACCACACTCAGGTGCACAACGAGGTTCAATTAGAGGGCGTGGCCCTCCCTCTCGGCATTGCAGCCAGTCCATTGTCCAGCTCAGGAAGGCGTGCGTCTGCAAGCTGCGTTCCACACTTGTTAATTAAGAACCAAATGCTAGTGCCAATGCTAGAGCCTAATGCTAATGCTAGAGTCTCTATGCTGGCCATAACTGGGGCAGCCTCGTACCTGCTCAAACCCTTTCCCATGTCAGCCTTGTCTAATCATGACTAATTAGGATTGTTATACAATGGGGACACTTCACAGGCCCAGGCTGTTTCCTGAGAGAACCTGGAGTTCAGACTTAAAGACAGGAGAGCCAACGGTTCTGGCGTTGCTATGGGAGGGGTCCCTCTCAACAACGCCTGCAGGTGACTGGCTGCCCGTGACAGTTGCCAAGGGATTCGGCTTGAAAAGCCTCTTACCAGCTGCCAGAGTCCTTGGCCTTTCCGGGAAACCAAGGTTAAACCGTTGTTCAGACCGAGTGGGGAGACCTGTGGGCTATAAAAAGATGACTTCCATCTTTAACATGCTCAATGGCACACGCAGCTGTTTTTCCCCCCATTTTCCTGGTGTTCCCTGCTGTTGAAGAAAAGGCTATAAATAAACGTTTGCAGAGAGAGAGCTACTCTGGTGTCTGGCCCGTTGTTGATTCTCATTGTTGAGTAATTATGAACAATTATTTTCTGAATGGGTCTCCTGATTTAGTAGTTTCACTTCAAATTTGAAAAATAAGAATCATGCCATTTGTTTGTTGATGCACTCTGATGTAACACCTGGGTAGCCCGCTCCAATTTTCACAAAGGAAGAATTCGATATCCTTTTTTAAAATCATATTTTAATATTTATAAGCAATGCACGCTGTACCATGTGGTCAGAGACAGGAAAACGTGGGTTTCGGTGATGGATTTTATTCGGCAACATTTAAACAAACAGAACGAAAATAGCAAACGGAAAAGAAATAACCCACTTTGGGGAAAACCAAAATAAAACCGCTTTTCCTTATTATGATGATGTAAATAAACCACTGTCACACAGCCTGGACACAGTCGGGACACAGCCTGGACACAGCCAGAGAAACGGCTAGAACACAGCCAGGACACAGCCGGGATACAGCCTTGACACAGGCGGGACACAGCCTTGACACAGCCGGGACACAGCCTGGACACAGCCGGGACACAGCCAGAGAAACAGCTAGGACACAGCCTTGACACAGCCTGGACACAGCCGGGGAAACAGCTAGAACACAGCCAGGACACAGCCGGGACACAGCTTTGACACAGCCTGGACACAGCCGGGGAAACAGCTAGAACACAGCTAGAACACAGCCTTGACACAGCCTGGACACAGCCTGGACACAGCCTTGACACAGCCGGGACACAGCCTTGACACAGCCTGGACACAGCCTGGACACAGCCGGGATGCAGTTTCTCCTCTCCCCTGAGCCAGTACTGCTGTTTTTTTTTTTCCATCTCTTTAATGGTTAGCGCCTGGGTGTGGTTAAAATCTGAGAAACCCTCCTTTCTGCAAAAGCGAGATCCTTCATGTTGCGTTGTGACGGTTAATGTGGGATATGGAGAAAAAGTGGTCTGGAGTAAGACGAAAGCTACCATCGGAAAGAAAATTTTAAAATGCAACTTAGATCCCCTTGTGATTCCACAGGCCAGAAATAACTGGGGCTCTTCGCTCACGGTTCACCAAGCGCAACAAAGACCCATGTGTTTGGGCCAGTGAGCCCCCTGGAGATGGATTGTTGACCATTTTATTCTGTGCCCAGGCCACGTTCTCAGGGGGCTAAACCGCACGTATTAATCATACAGCTGTAGCAAATTGATTATTTCTACCACAGATTCACGGTCCTGAATTTACACTGGTTGTGTTGTGCCACCATCAAAATGTTCATTGGAATTGGGACTTTGAATTGGGTTTAATGTCAATATCCGTAGGTTAATGTACGCGGTTTCATTCTGTATTAAATAAAAGGAATAGAAGCTCGACATTGGCGAGCGTGTGCACGTATGCGCTGTGGAGTGTAACCGTAAGAAAGGCCTGGTTTGTTTCTCTTTGTTACTCCTGGTGGCTCGCGGTGGCACGTTCTGTCGCATAGCATCCATGAGATGGCAGCATAGCTCGAATAAATCAATTGCGGTGGAAATGGGGGGAACTTCCTGACGGCGAACAGATGCTCTGCGTCAACTAACTGGAAAGTCCAAAACAGTGTTGATTGACGCATCAATGCAATACGCGAACCAAGCCCTTCGTAAGAGCGCAATGGAGCCTCTGATTTTGAGTATAATTGTGCAATGTGGATATGAACTTCGGGGGTGGCATCTAAGAAAAGAAGCGTAATTTTGATGCCTCATTTGTGTCAATCCAAATTTCACAGTTTCATTGAGTGACCTAATAGCATACAGTGAAACAATATTTTGCGTTCAATATAAAACTTAAGAACTTTTAATGGCTGCGTGTGTTTAACGTTAACAATGTATTTCTCGTTCAGGATTTTTATTGGTAATAAGACACCTTGTTGCAACTGATTTTATATTTTTATAATTTCCGTCGAGGGTGAACGGGTGTCCAGCAAGTTTAGTTGGAAATCCATGGCCTTACAATGTTGCACTTCAATAAATTCAATACAATCGGAATTCACAATACTATAACTAATGTTCTGTCCTTAAAACATCAAAGCACAAAATATGAGACATCTTACTAGCTGCAGAATACAGGTAACCATTGAAAACTGTGATTGGGACCATTGTTTTGTTTTTAGATCGTTTTTATGTTATTTCGAACCTGATGTCCTATGCATATAGCGTATTCTTCTGATTATAATGGATCTTTCCGATCGCCTTCTGATTATTAGACGCTTTCCGAGAATAATAATAACGCCAGCTCTTTAGTTAGCGGCTGTTGTCAGTATAAATTTCACCAGACACTATTTCCATATTAGGCGATTTTCTTAGAAATGCATTGTAAGTTGAACTCGAAAGAGCCTAATTTTACTTTACTGAAGCGCGCTGAGAACTAGGGTAAATGTAACTCTTTGCGATGGTATACATGACATCATCTTCTTGAAAGAACAGGAAATGGGAGTGCCCGGTAAACGTACACCTGAGTATGCCATGAAGCGCGAACGCATGTTAAAAAATTACAGGGCTTTGGGTGAATGTTTAAACGCGCAAAACGTTTCCTATCTAGGTTACATAAATAAAAACTAAATTGGACTATAAAATGTCAAT
>JAOYSI010002917.1:0-15599 GCA_025775065.1 Hiodon alosoides
TTTTTTTTTTTTTTTTCTCTCTCTCTCTCTCTCTCTCTCTCTCTCTCTCTCTCTCTCTCTCTCTCTCTCTCTCTCTCAGGAGTGTCCTGACAGCAAACTAACCACCCTAAAGTGGGATTAATGGCCCAGTGACAGGCGCCAGACACTCCAACATGGTTGCATTGATGACATGGATTTCACTGGGTCAGCACTTTAATTCATTTGGCTTTTCAAAAAACAGCTTACTTGCTGGCATAGGGATTGGCCAATTGTATTAAAGTACATGTGCAGTATACGCATAAACAAACATATTCACACAGATATGTACATACTGAGATAAATATATACATAGACATACTCCCCACTTTTTTGCTTTTGACTGCTTAGACAAATCAAAAAGTTGCAACAATTCCCCTTCATAAATTATGTCTTTGTAAAATGTATTTCTTAGTGCTCGTTTTTAGGGAACTTTTAGGGACTCCTTTGAAGGTCGTGAAAATGTATATTTCTGGATCATATTTCTGCCGGCAGTACGTTTAGCAGAGCTAAACCATGCGCTCAGCCCCACTGCATATGACTGGTGTGCACTCATACAAGTATAGCAGGTTTCAGAATCACTTCTAATGTTTGTGAGCAGTAACCAGGGTTTCTCAGCTACTCTAGACATATCAATTCACATTCTGCTGAACTCTAGTGATTGTTTAGCCCTTTGGAATCTTGACCTCACTGCAAGGGACACCGGTTCACTGTGCCTTACCTAACTGACAGCGGTCACAGTCCATAAATACAGTTCTTACTGTGTTCATGGACTGTGCACAGTCCCCTAGCTGCTCCGGTTTTGTACTTTCACGCTTCAGAAAAAGCAAGATAATTAATATGACAGTTGTTGTAAAAACAGCCTTTCAGGTCAGTTTGGCGTATTTGTTTTGCTCATGAATAATATATTTCTGTTATTTCCCCTTTCTCAACTATAGAACTAGCACACACTAGTTACAGCATGAGAACAAAAAACTGGTGGTTTGTTCTCGGTTCTTGGTTCTTGCTGCCAGAATACACTGGAGACGATATAAATATAAAATATGGTTAAAAGCTGACAATCAAAGGGATACAAAGTGGGTCCTTCATGTGAAGGCTTTACAACCACATTTACAGATTTTACACTCGGGACTGTCTGGGGATTGTTGGGCACTAGGAGGTCTTTTAAATACAAAGATCCACGATCACTTAAAGCCTTGAAAGTAAGAAGTAACAGCCTGAATTCAGCATGGTGCTCCATGATTAACCAGTGATGTGGTGCTAAAACTGGTGTGATGTGGAAATTTTTATTTTTTTGCTTTGGCTAAGATTCTTTAGCCGGCTATAACGGTTGTAACGGTCTGTGGGCTACCTAAAAGAAAGGGAATACAAAAGTCTAGTCTTCAGGTGATAAAAGCATGGAGACGTTTCACTGTATCTTTTAGACAGAGAACACAATATTAAAATGAGAGATTTGGGTCAATTGTTATCCCAAGGTCTTTGATGAGCAAATTAGGAGACAACGAATAGCCATCAAATCTCATTGTATAATTTATCATACTGTTTCTGTGATTTTTAGGGCCATTTTAGTTTTCTAGTGTTTAACATTATTGGAGCAAGACTCTGACTTCACCTGGTTCCGCGGTTTGTCGTCTGCATAGCAGTGGAAATTAATCCCATGGTTACGAATGACAACACCTAGTGATACCATGTATAGGTAGAGGAGTAAAACTTGTGACGAAACCTGTGGGACACCATACCTAACTCTTAAATCTGAAAGGTCATCATTTATCTGCACAAACTGGAATATTCTATCAATTAGGTATGAGACCACTTCTTCTGATATCCATACCTCTTTCAAGTCTATTCATAAGAATCTGGTGGTCAACAGTGTCAAAGACAGCATTAAGATTAAGAAACACTTGTACCGGCAGAGAGCTGTTAACACAAATAAAGTTGTCGTTGTAAGTTCTGATAAGGCCTGCATGGAAACGTGACTGACTTCCTGACTGCTCATTACCATGTTTCACTTGTATATCTTTATTTTAAAAGAGGCAACTTGTCACTAGTGAGGAATAAAAATGTCCTCTAGCTCTTATAACCTGCTGCACAAGTTTTTCCTGTATCCCTGGGTGAACAGAGACACTGGATAGGAGGTGGGGACACTCTATATTAAACTTTGCAAAGATCCTTAGACTGGGGTTGGCAGTGCTCCTGTTCGCTGGATCCGGAACGGCTTCGAACTCCAACTCCAGCTCCAGTCTCAGCTCAGCCCTACCGCCATAAACTATCCAGCTCCATTCCATCTCTGGAGAAAACTACTGTCCTGCGTTTTGGACCCAGAGCACAGCCAACCATATTTTGAACCTCTTTTTTGGAGGCCACTCCATCAATAAATAAGTAAATTAAATACTTACATTCTGTGCTAACACACCTTTGCAGTAATTGCAAGCATAACACTGAAAATTATATTTACCTCCACAATTAAGATAAATATCCACTGTAAAATATAGTCATGAATTGGAATCTCCACAATACTTGAAGCACGTCTTAAGAAATGTTAAATGTTAAGCAAAAATAATGTAAACATATGGTGGAAATACCTGGGCACCATGAACTGCCAATAATTCAATGAATAATAACTCATTGAAACTAATAAGCATAACAAAGTTTATAAACATTAACCCTTCTGAGTTATCTTTTACAATTCAAATTGCGATATCAGTTTAATGTCAAAATTTCCAAGACAATCCTGAGTCAGCAACAACATGAGGCAAAACAGACGAGTGTAGATTAGTCAAACATTATCAGTAAAAATGCACCATGGGTTTACTGATGTAGCAATCTTCTTCAGAGATGGCTGTGTGTGTCCGGTATTCTTGAACTCTAATCAAATTCTCAATTGCATTCATTTATCAGCTTTGTAAGCAGTAGTAAAAAGAAAATAATCACATTCAACGTCACGGTGCACCCAGACAGGAAAATATGCCTGTATGAAGCAATCGCCAATATGAAACCTAAAATTCTCTTCTCATCAAGCAATATATGTTATATTGATTAAAATCCATAACAGGTCATTTGCATCAAATCTAATGAAGTGTTCACAAACAGCACTGCTTAAAAGCAAAATGGACAGCGGATGGCAGTAGCATCAAACTAATTAAAGTGATTGGTTTAGGAAAAAAACATTTATATATTTAAATAATAACACCTGTTTTAGTGGTATGCACTGCCACATTAGAATTCCACCTCAGACCCCACAGTTCTCCTGTCTGTAGCTAAGGTCAGGTCAGCGCAGCCCCAGGCAAACGTTTTGCTCCCAGTAGAAAGAACAAAATTCTTGTTCTGCTCCATCAGCAGTATGCCCTTATCGGTGGACAACCAGGTTATTTTACCTCTTTAACACAGAAACAAATAGCAGCTGGGGATTCAAATTTACTAGTAGTTGAACTGAGGTCTATAAAGCTATATTAATAACGGGCCGGTCGGTACATTGTCCTGAATTAAAACTCCTATGCCCTAATTTAGGGTCCATTTGAATTCAAGTAGACATGCAGAGCATTATGACCAATCAAGCGCGCCCAGAGTCCAGTTTTAGTTCATTTGATGTCCAGCTTCTCGACCCCTCTTGTAAACCTCTCTATCCGGCATCTTAATTTATGGACACCCACCTCAGCTTCTTGTTCCCCAGTTGGCTGTTGGCTAGAATGACACCTCGTAATATTTGAGATTGCTACACATAAACTGTAGGCTCTTTAGGCCTGCACTCACACACAACACTTTTATCGTTATCTTTGTAACCCAAAATGTAACTTTCTTTATTAATTGAAGTAGAGTGCTGATGAGTCTTTGTGCCCGAGGGACATGGATAACGTAATGTTTGTTTTATTTTAGAACAATGGTTTAGAATTTGCATGTCAAACTCGCCCCCGTATTATATCTTCACCTTGCCCTTGTAGAAGAGATGGTGTGCAGTGTGGCACACAGACAGACTTCATTGCATAACACACCTAGCTGGAAACTGGACCATTTGGACTGTTTTTTTTTTTTTTTGACTACGTCTCTGGCTACAGCATAGTCTCAATTTTTATTCCTCTAGACATCATATGTAACGAGCAGAAAATAACATTTTCAGAAATGGGTTTTAACACTTTGAGGAATTTACATGTTCTGCCTGACATTAGTGACACCAAATTTTTTTACATTTTTTTATTCGATTTTAAGGAGTTCTCATGCTTTGTGACAAACTTTATTTGTAAAAATGTGCTATGATAAAGAAAGTTTAATTGATTGACTGTTAAATAATTTGTGCAAGATGGCTCATTTTAGAACTGCGGGTGCATCTTTGTCAAGGACGGCGGGAGGAGGGGCAAGCGGGGTATTAAGCCCCCCCTGCAAAAGGCTGAGCCATTTTGAAATGTTTTTAGTGTCAATTTTTTGAATATTCTTTATTTAAAATCCTGTCCATTATTATAGATTAATAAAGTTAACTGTGCTTAGTGCTTTCTACATACATGAAGGGCATTTAAATATTTTCATTTCATCAAATACTCTAGTACCTATGTTTTTTTCAAATTACAACAGTATATTGAAATTTACACATATTTCATTAGCATGCAGCTATGACAACTCAATTCTCAGAAAATGAAAAAAAACTTATAACTTTAGCCCTATCCATAAAAATCCTTCAATTCTCGTCCCCCCAAATCCAAAAAAGATTAATTTACATACTCAATCCTAATATAAACTTTGCCACTCAATCCCACAATAACACAGTGGTGTGTGTGTGTGTAAGGACAGCACCCATACAACTTGGTGTTTTTTTAAAAATAGTACTTTATTGCATGGACATGTTACAGTATTCAACCTTCCTCAGCGTGCAAGAGAATGATGAAAGGCGTAGATAAAAACCAAAAATGTCAATGGCACGTTTAAACAATTACTTATACCTACATGTAAATTTCATTGTTACGAATAAGAGATGTTTGCTATCAAGTAGCAAGATGAATGTGTTGTTTACATTAAAAAATATGTATATTTTTACAATGGTTTACAAAAGGGAATCAAAATTATACATTTAAACGAGAAACACAAGGTACATAGTTAAAGTCCAATTACACTGTTACGCATTCAACTCATTTTTTTCAGGGTAGCTAGCAAGTTGAGTTAATGCAATCTACACATTTTTGAAACCCCTGTATAAAATAAGGGATATAAAAATACCCCATAATAACAGTTTACAGTAACTAATAAAGCAGAGCTTGAAGAAACCTAACAAAAAAAAATTAATAAAAAATTCACTTTACATTGTTCACACAATCACATACTCGGTCCAAATCCAACTAATACTGTAAAACGAAGTGCAATTAAGAGCTTAATACTGGTTAAAGTCAGTCTTTCTGAACACTTTAGGTAGTCTAATCATTTGACCTAGTTTCCATTTGTTTTGTTATAATGAATTAAAATAAAATAAAAACTTAAAAATGCTAAACTGACACACTAATACTTTTGAAACAGATCTAGAAATTTGAAGTGGCTCCCTAGGGACTCAGTCGGGTAAGGCGCTCACCCGAGTGCAGACTGAGACATAAAAATCTGCTGGATCATGCAATTTGTCGACCATGACCAGGAGTTGTATGCGACAGTGTAAAACTGAGTGCCACCTGGGGTAGGATGGGGTTAAATTGGCATGGGATGCAGCCACTGTTTACTTCTGGGCATGTATAGTCTAGCTGTGCTATTGGAGGGATGTGCCTATCCCCCAGGTAGTCGCAAATCTCCTCTACAGTGCTGTGGCCTGTAACATGTTCAGTGCAAAATATTGGGAACATGGTGACTTGGAGGAACCAATTGCAGCGTCCTTGTTGCCTTTTTTTTACCAGTAGCTGCATACAGAATTGCCAATTCCAAATTTCAAATGTGTAGGAAAACCAGGAAAAGTAATTGGTAATTCCAATATTTGAAAAAATTAATAAATAGGAAGGATTGTAAACAAAAATAACTCAGTATTATGATATTTCTTTAACGTGTCACAGAAGGAAGTTCAAGGCTTTCCAGTAAATTTATTATACTCCTGTTTAATGCAGCCAAAGACAGTGTGGTAGAAGTGCCGGTCAGGTGCCATGAGGTCCGTGACGATGTCTGTGTGGTTCATTTTGGGAAGCAGGTAGAGGGACACTTTAACAGAGAGAGAGGTAAGGACCTCTGAGAACCTGACAGATGACTCAACAGGAACGATTATGTCACTGGTTCCGTGGAGCAAGCAGAAAGGAGGGATCCTACAGGACCAACAAAACCCAAAAAATGGTGGCTTCAGGTCAGTTTTTAAGTTGAAGAGGCAGTGAGCGTTGTTCCCAGAGTTCAAAATTGCATTTTTACCAACACCGATTTGAACACACAAACATAACTTACTGTAAACTATGCAAAACAGCAACTTACCTCTCCAATGTTTCTTGACTATATTGCATTAATAAGACTGTAGGCGAGTAATAATCAAAATTCTCCTCTCCCCCCATGGCTTTGTGCATCGTAGAAACGTACTCAATTCCTCTCATTTTCTCATGTTGATATTGATCCATGATATTGTACACTCCACTCAAACCTGAAAGGCAGCGTGTTGAATGTACATCTGATCAAAAAGCAAATGGCCCTTTCCCTCCCTTGAATATCAACAAAATTATCACTAACAAAGTTTAATATTTCACACAGAAAACATATTAGAATTAATTAACAAGTAGCATATCAATCAGATAAAAAAGCATTTAAGATTTTGAACTGTTTTCTGTAATCTAACAATTTAATCGCTTAATTTACCTATAACCCCTTTGACAGACAAGACAATTTCCTTCTGCCTGGCTGTCTCTATGGCCAGTTTCTCATTTCCCTCTGCCAGAAAGAGTGTGGTCAGCGCACCCAAGTGAGCGCCAGCCGAATGGCCAATCATTACAATATTTCCCTAAACAAAGATTTAAAAAGCAGTTACACTAACGTCAAGAGCTACAAAACGAATATATATTGTAGTCATATTTCCTTTGTCGTCAGGAAAAAAATTAAGGGTTATTTCAAGCAAACATAGCTGTTATCCTTAAAGTGTTAGAAAAATACCCTGTCTGTGTTTACCACTTACTTTGTCTATGTTGAACATATGCCCATTTTCTCTCAACCAGACCAGACTTTCAGCGATATCTTGAACCATATCCAAAACATCCCCCTAAAATGATGAAAATTAAAATGAATTCAATTTTCTCCACAAATAACTGCTACTGAACCAGAATGTGTAAGACATCATGGTGGTACCACACCTTTGGATAAGTGGAATAATCAGGACAGATTACTGTTACATTGAGCTCCTTTGCCATCTGAAGGGCCAGCAGACAGTATGTGGCCCTCTCTCCTGAACCCCAAGCACCTCCATAAACAAAAACTACAACGGGTGTAGGGACTCCACTTCCTTTGTCTATTTTGGGAGCATAGTACAGATCCAATTTGTTGCCTCGTTGACCAAAAGAAATCCCCTATAGAAGTGAATGACATAACAGAATGGCATTACACACAGCACTCACACACATACATACAGGATTATGTACTGAAACCATAATAAATAGAAATGGCAAAGAAAGAAAATTCAATTCAAATACAAATACAAAATCATCATTCCCCAGTAAAATTATTATTCCATATTTGCTTTGTACTTTTTCAGATTGTATTCTCATCTGAATAAGTTGTATGAACAATGAAATGGAACAACATGAATCATGAAAGTTATTGCTTCCTTAAACATTGAGACAAAATAATTTACTTTTTCATAGTGTTTATCATTAGCGTCATTCTTGTACCACAATTTCCACTGAAAGTAGAGTTTGCCATATTGCAGATACTTCAGCATTTCCAGCAAAGCTCGTGTTAAACAGTATATCCTCCTGAGGAGAAAATTTGCACAAAGATCATTAAAGAACATGAGGCGCAATTACCTTTCCGAACACATAAATGATTAATCTGCTTGCAGAAAAAAAATAATGCATATGGCTTTACCTTGGCCTCAGAGCTTCAATGTACTTCCTGTATCCTGGTTTATTGGGCCAGCCATATATCCACTGACCCACAAATGAGATACTGTAAGGAATGGCCACAAATAAGGCCCCGGCTGCCATAGGCAATGAAACATGATATTTTAACCCCATCCTGGAAAGATAACAGCATGCAAGAGATTCATTTGTTAAATCCCTGCTTCTGTAAAATATAACAACAATTCTTTAACTAGGTTACACTTCTTAACTGATAAATGTAGAGCCAGGTTAACCAATTTTACAAAGGGCTAGTGCGCCAGGATGAACTACCTCTATTGCATCAGAGTTTCAGATAGCATTTACCAAGTCATTACTACGAATCGTTTACGAGGATGAACGCAATTATACAGTGAAAAAAAATACATGTTCCACAAAATTTGTTGCATGTGCTAATGTTAAAATGGTATGTGCGTGGAACGTGCATATTTTTTTAGATGCTGAATTACATTCTTATATCCACCGTGTTTTACAAGGTAAAATTGTGTTGCCACTATTTATTAAACCAGAAAACCACGGTGTGTTTAATGCTGCTGCATTTGTTAATCTGCAAGGGTTGGGTGCCAAATGCGATTTAACCATTTCCAATCACAATTAATAAAAATCTGGCGACTAAGAAGCCAGCTTCAGCATTGTTTGCACATATTTGCATCACTTTCACAGACAACTCAGCAATGTCACCAGCCTCAACTGGTTAAGCAACTTGCCTCAAAATGCCTCCAACAAAAACAACAACAGCAACAGCAACATCACCAAAAAAATAACGACATAAATATTTACATGTTATAATAGAGTCACATTTCATATGCAACACTGCGGGATGTTTCCGTTTTAGAAAGAACACCTTGCGTGTTTATCATCAATAGTCATATGCTGACCTTAGCGCTTTCCCGTGATGTAATAAATGAAGCCTCCGCCGGGATTACAAGGATGTATATCCTCTACCTAGGTCGGAAAAAGAAAATATTGTTAAATACGTCACATTCATTTCTTACAACAATCTGGTTTAACGTATGTGTTAAATATTTTAATTCAGATGAATGCAAGAATTCTAAAATAAACCATCACTTACCACCAGAGTAGGCTAAAAATAACACGTCTTTTTAGTCTTTTTAATCTCAAAACATCCGTTTTTCTTTAAAGCTCAGCGTTCAAGGTTGCAGTACATCCACTTGGTTCTGGTAGCACACTAAGTAAGACAACGCCATGGGACGGCTGATAAGACGTTCGTCATAGCTGTAATTACAATCCTGTTTTTAAAACGGTGTACAATAAAAGAAACCCTTGCATCCCATTTAGCGAAGTGAAAATCTACATGCCCATGTCATTGGCGGAAACACTGATAAACACGCTTGGGATGCCGGGCTTTAAAATATGACGTTATTAAAATTCGCGTTTGTGATTTGTACACTATCTGGATTTCTGTGTTGTCACTGGTCCCCTTTGTACTAAGGCGGGACATCATCTAATTCCACCGAAGACGCGTTCGATTTAAAGTTGTTTCAGTCCTTGTAGTACACTACGTTGGTGCTCAGACGGTATTTACATTAAGTATTTTCTTTCATTTGACCAGTAATTCATGTTCATTTGAACTGAATGCGTGTATTGTATTGTAGTGCTCTTGTAACTACCGCAAATACGATCTTCCGACACTGAAAAATGGTACTACTGTATGTACTTCCTGAGTCTGACTAGTAGGCTGGACACTAACGTTAGAGATAATTTCGGAGTTTACGAATTCGGACCTTTAATCACAGACATCTTCATCTGTTTGAATTCAAGTCAGCCCTGCGGTACGACGGAGCTTGGCCCGGCAGACATAATGAGGCATTCCATTCCTTTATTTGAAGCGTGGGAGGACAAAGACCCAAATGATGTTTTGAGACAACACCGCTAGCTGTTTCCACCGTGCCGCTCAAATCTGAATAATATAGATCATTTAACGCTTGACTGGGACTGCAACGGTAGACAAAGGTGTAATCGTTCTGACAAACTGAGGTACTTGTCAGAATGAGCTTCCTAACGAAAGTGCGCATGCTCATAAACAATTTTAAAACACGCCCATAAATCTGAGCTACCAGCGGGTAGCTCATCTTGATTGGGCAGGTCAATTTTGCTGACCATTTGAACTGGGTTTTAGGATGTGCTGCTTTCTGAAATCGCATCTGCGTAGTGGCCCCATACAAGCAGTTCAATCCGAGCTACCATTGACTGCAAGTTTTCGATATACCAGACATCCTTATATAACAAAATTAACTTATGAATATCCTTAAAGTATTTCCTTCTTTAATCACTTTAGAATTTCAGATATTTGGCTGGTACTTATCAGATAAGCAGCAACGTTAACAGTTGGGATTTAGTGGTAATTAATAGAACCAGATTATTTCAAAATGTAAAAAATGCATAATAAAAATCGGGGCAGCTCATCCTGAGCGGTAGCACATATTTTCAGACAAGTCTGACAGTCTGAGCTACCGGGTAGCTCATTCTGATTCTGTTTGTCAGAACACCGTTCCCACTGTCCCTAATCTGTAATAGTCCGGAATACACAAATATGTTAATGTATCCTTTCCAAATTAATATTCTTCCGTTATAATTACGCTCATATCTGTTCCAAAATAATAAGTAATTCCAGGTGAAAAGAACAGGAAGCGCGAGACGAAAACGTTAATACGCTTGCTAATGACGCAGTTCAGGACGGACGGACACGTCAGGAATATAAATTTTCAGTCATTTTAGTTAACTAGCGAGAATAAAGAATGAATCCCTGATAAATAATTTAGCATGCTAGTTTTATATACGCTTTACGCTAACCTTTTCTGACACACGCATTTATCTATGTTGTGGATATTTCCATATCATATTTACGACCAGACATGTTGGAAATACGCGTTTCTGAGTTGCATTAAAATGCAGTTTGTTTACTTCCCATATCGTCTCGATACTTTCTACCATTTCAACACGCTTTGAGCTATACTCTTCTTCTTACATGGTGTTAGATATGTGATATGACATTTTGGTGTGAATCTTTCCAATGCACGTTTAAAGGGAATCAAAATAATTTACCTATGCGTCCTTAATTTCCTTATGAAGTGTTAATCAAGTCTCCAATAAAAATATATGGATGCGAATTCTCCTACTTATTAATAAAACGTTAATTTCATTTCACACACAGGCTGCGGTAGCTAGCTTCAGTTTGATAAAACCGTGAACGTTGAGTGTCTTAGGAATAAACCGCATGCTTTTTACACCTACAGGTTCCACAACACTGTTTCCTACAGAGCATGCGCTGGTACTGACCTTTGGTTACCACATCAATGGTAGCGTCACTATTTCCCTTAAGTACAATGATTTTGCCAAAACTTGTCAAACCCACTAACAGTTTCCTTTCTCACTAAAAAAACAAGTGCAAGGGTATTCTATGATTGTTTTTCACAGTAAAAGAGAGCACAATTATAAACCAGCAAGCTGCTGGATCATTTACAATTTAATTTAGTTTTTTTGCCTACAGTATGTGTTATGGCTAAATTTATAAAGGAGTAGTTTTTATGCTGTATTACTGATGCCAATGAAAACTATTTTTAAAGATTTCAAAGTTTTATAGAAAGTAACGTACTAGAAACTGTTTATACATGAATGTCAGCATTGGTTTAATATTTTACAGGTCACGCTGTTTATTTTGGTAGAGTGCCAGTGTCACTATTATCGCAATCAACATTGGCAATGGTTAATAGATCTCTTTCAAAATAAATTATATTGGAATGATGTAACCGAAGTATAACAATAGTTCCTATAATTACTCATAGTTGATATGCCCTTAGCTTTACCCCAGTTTTTTCCCCACCCATTTTCTTTGGGATTATTTGCAAAACCTATACATTTTTTTAATGACAGCGTTTTTACTGATTCACTTTTACTGATTCACTTAGTAAGATTGTATGGTAATGTCTTATTGAAAGTGGACCATCATTCTGTTTGATCAGGAATTGACTGTTCAGTTAGACATGTTACACTATGACTTAGCTGTCATAGCTGTCATAGCGTAGTATAAAGGTTTGATATCACAAAATTAAACTCAGAGAGCAATATGGACATAGCAGTTTTTCAACATTATCATGCAACATGTGTTATAATTATGGCCTGAAGTTTCCGCACAATTATTACTGTAAAATTGTAATTTTCAAAATGTTATTCATTTAAAGTGGTTCTGAAGCAGCGAATGTTGGTCCCAGCCATGAAGTTACAGCCATCAAATTTGGAGCATGGAAAAATTTCTGACATGACAATTGTGAACATATGTGAACAAACAGATGCCAGAACAAATCTAACATGGTAGTCAGAAAAGCATTGACTGAGCCAAACAACAAGGTATTGAACACTTCAGCAGACTCAAACCAGGCCTCATGACCTTACAGAGGATCAAAGGCCAGAAATACAGGAAGAAAAGGGATACCATACAGACAAGTACCTCTTCGGGTGTCCTTCCCTCAGAAAATGCTAATCTTGATTCAGCAGCCTCCGATCTGAAACCCTAAACACAAAAGACCCTATCTTGGCCAATCAAAAAGGGGTTGAAACATTGTCATTGTCAAGGGGAGGGGGCTAAAGCCACAACCAACTCAAGAATAGCTGAAAAATGGTAAATACTGGTAAGAAATAGATTTATTTGTACAAAGTAGACACAAAACAAAGGCTGCCTGCCACTAAATCAAACTCATTATTTAACTTAACTCAAAATAACTGCCCCTCACCCCTAAATAAACACAACAAAATGAAAGTAGGTAGAGCAGAAGTGAGTCAGCTCTATCCAATGCTGCCACTGGTATGCACAGTTCCCTGCTAGTTTGCAAGCTTCTCCCTTTGCTTTCTGTCAAGAACTGGGGCTAATTATGGGAAGGAAAACTTGTGAAATCATCATTGCCCGACTTTAGCCCCAAACCAATGATTCAGAGTAGGGAAAAGCTGAAACTATAGTGCTCTATAGATAACTCTCTGCTGGCCCCAGCACTTTCAATATCATGTTTATGCCCAACTCAATTTTTCTCCTGAGCTCTGTCATTATTGCAATGCCATGTTTTATTCTAGGGGGAACAATTAATAAACCTTTTCCTAACATTTGCCATTAGCATTACTAGATAATATAAACAAATAAGATTAATATGATGGCTTTGTATGATTGAATACATATATGTTTGTGTAAGTTTAGAAACAAAGGTTTTGCTATAGTTATCTTGAATAATCATTTGAGCATGATCATTCGAATTGTACCAAGGCTGTCAACCACAATGCACTTTGAAGACAACTCCACTAAGGAAGTACTAAAGGAAGTCACTCAGCCCACTCAGACGATTAGAGCTTACCTCCCTTTACTGGGTGATGTTAGACCATCCACGAGACTTTTGTAGAGTCTCTGCTGTGGCCCGGCTACTGTCTCTCTGCGAACTCCCAAGACCAGCCTGGTTCCTACCACTGATTTGATGACTGCCAAAGAAACGTTGTCCACCTGCTGTACTCCACGGAAAAACGAAAAAGACACCACACCGTCTACAGCGAAAAACCTAACTATTATGAAATCCAAATCATATAATTAAAGTAACTAAATGGTATAACTAACAAAAGACTAACAAACTAACCCTATCCCAAAATTAAAAATCAGTACTTAAGTGAGCCGCACAGCCAAAACCCTCAGTCTGGTTCCTGCTAGCTCACTTCCTGTTTAGTCTTTCACCGGACATACCTGTAATCTGTCTTTAGGTCAGGGGTTGCCAATCCTGGTTCTAGAATATCCCTGTGTGTGCAGGTCTTAATTAAGCTTTGAATCCAAACTACTTGAATTAAGTAATTATTGCCCTAAAGGAACTAATCAAGTATTTTCTCACAATATTGACATTGATAGGCATTCTGGAATAGTTCTGGAAAAAGTGATGATAGTGATGAAAAACACCTGGCCAGGGGTTCTCCAGGACCAGGATTGGGAACCCCTGCCTCACATGGTAATGTCTCTATTCGGAAATCTGGTGGGTTGTATAAGGTGTAAATTGTTCCTGTACTACCACACTGTATAATATTTGGAGTGAGGATCAGTGATGCAGAATGATAGTTTGGATGACATATGTTAAAGTGAGACAAAACGTAACAAAATACAGCATATGTAGTGTTTTGTCAAATATAACCATGATCTTGTTGAAGAAAACTCAGTTTTCACTCTGCTTTGGTATGGGCGTATCGGGTTGTCTTTATTAAATCAAGCAGCATAGAGAGAGGAGCATCAGGCAGTCTCTTAGTCCACTCAGACCGACAGTTCTGTCTGGCCTCAGACAACGCAAGCTTGCAATTTAAGCGCATACACAAACGGAGTGATTCTCACCTCTCCCATCCTGATTTCAAAAAGCAGGGATGGGGTTTGGACACAGTGGTATGTTCTTCTATCTTACAACAACACATGCCTGAGTAAGACAATCACAGAAGATGTCCTTGGAGAGAGCAACTGGGGGCGGGGGTTCAAATTTTTTAAGGAATATATTAAATATTGTGGTGTAGTCATTCACGTTTTTTCTTTACTATAATATTCTTTTCATTTGTTTTCTACAAGCAACACATTATCTGCCTAGACTGCTTCATTATCAGCATTACATAAAACCAGCCGTAGTTTTTATAAACACTTAAATTAGGCTCAGTGAGGAAAAGGGAGGCTTATAGAAATAATTACACTTATCGTCATTTTGCTTGCTCTTTAATTCTAGAGGCTAATTGGCGTATGAAATTGCATTTGTCCCAGCAAGCCTTCTGCACATTTTTCAAACTGCGGCAGTAACTGCTGAACATTGTTATTTGTTTTCAATTAATAAAAGTTAAATTGAATGACTGAATGAATTTCAAACATCTACCTATGGAACATTTTGCCAAGTATAACAGTTTTTTGGAACAAGATGGAATGGCCAGGAATGAGATTTTGTCCCAGAACCCTCCTTTTATCACCGAAAACTCCCAAAAGACTGGGTTCCGAAGGTGCAGAGACGACAAAAATTCTAAACATAATACAACTAAGTGAGGACATCAGAGCATTATGGAGAAAATCCACTGAAAAGACCTTTAACTGCCCACTCCGTGCAATTAATATCTATATAAACAAAACCACCCAGAACACAGGGTACAGATGGAAGGACAAATGAAATAACGGTAAGGACAACAGTGAATAAGAAGTTTATTTTCCTGACTACTGTTTTTTTACATTTTAAAAATATTAGGAATTCAATTCAGGTTCCTCAGAGGTACATTATTCAAACCCACAAAGGCTCAGAATATAACCCAGACAAGATTACTGCATCAGGTTTTCCTTCACATAATTCCAGTCTAAGATCTTCATGAAGCTAGGCTGAAAGTAAATCGTAAGACTGTAGAACTGCTGGTTCAAAGGAGGGAAAAAAGCCCCAAACAGTCTTGCTTGCCCCCTCCTTTATCAAATACCGGCTCCAGGTACAATATTTGCAGGAGCTAATGCAACATTTTTTTCAATAAGTCCTAGTGGACTGGATATATTTT
>JAOYSI010002918.1:0-15821 GCA_025775065.1 Hiodon alosoides
TGTGTGTGTGTGTGTGTGTGTGTGTGTGTGTGTGTGTGTGTGTGTGTGTGTGTGTGTGTGTGTGTGTGTGTGTTCATTTAAGATCTGTGTTATTGGTGAACTTACCTCTGCCAAATGTTTGCGTCTTTGAGTGAAGGGCTGTCTGTTGTGTCATGTGTTGCACCTGTGGGTAGTATGGGGCTCAGATTTGGGATGACCTGTGACCTCTTTCAGGGGACCGTCATCCGCGTGTTCTCCACTCCGGAAGGACAGAAGCTCTTCGAGTTCAGGAGGGGAATGAAGAGGTGGGCTGTCGTGCGTGGAAACCCTGCCGGTTGCTAGGACCGGCAGTGAAGGGTAGCTGCAATCCACGGAGGTGCACAGTGAAATGGCTTTAGCATTCGTTTCCTGAGTATCCAACTTGACTCGGCATACCTAGCTTCTGGGCTGTGATGATAATGTCATTTCCAGTGAAAGTAAGACGTGATGTTAAGGGAGGAAAGGCTAAAGTGAAACAGGCGTACTTGGTTCTGCTTTTCAGGTGTGTCAGCATCTGTTCCCTGGCCTTCAGCATGGAAGGGCTGTTTCTGTCCGCCTCCAGTAACACTGAGACGGTGCATATCTTTAAGCTGGAGACACTGAGGGAGAGGTGAGTCTGCCAAGTTTGAAATGGTGTCTGCATGAATTATTCCCGGGCGCGTACTAGGTGGCCTCCACTCATTAGTTATTGAGGAGTCCAGATTTATAGTTTGTATAAACCTCTGTAAATTACGGTATAGAAGACTTCTGGACTTTCTGATGGATTACGTCGAGATTTAAATTTGGCAATGCAGGGGATGAATGTTTACCGCTCGGTTTTGCTGATGAAAAGGACAATTTTACTGATCGTTCTCGTTCATCCCAAATCTGACCAATATATTAAGGAGTTATTTTGGTAAGGGCAGGAATAAGCCGCAGGAATAATTTTTCCCCTGAAAGAGTGGAACGTTTTGGTTTTCAGTAAGCCAACGTAAGCAGCTTCTTTAATCCTTTTTTAGAGCCCGGTACGAGTGACGGCGGTCCAAATGAGAATGAGTGTCTGAGATGGCCTGTGCGCCAGGGTCACTCGCTCAGGCCCTCGAGCGGTTGGAACTCCGGCTTAGCGTTACTCACCTTCGCTCTGCTTTATCCTCGCAGGCCTCAGGAGGAGCCCACCACCTGGACCGGTTACTTTGGAAGAGCTCTGATGGCCTCTACCAGTTACCTACCGGCCCAGATGTCAGAGATGTTCAACCAGGGCAGGGCCTTTGCCACTGTTAGACTGCCGTTTTCAGGGCACAAGAACATCTGTGCACTTGCCATGTGAGAGAAGTCCTCGATTTCCTTTTTTTTTTTTTTGTGTTTAATTTGTGTAGTATAATATTTTGGGCCTAATAGAGATGGGCCTAATAGACTATAATTAACAGATGTAACAGACGCATTACATCTCTCACAAATGTTAATTAATAAACTTTTGGGGTAGTAGTGTTCCATCAGTTAATTGCGTCTAAACATGTTACATTCATGAATTTAAACTAAAACTAATGGCAAGTGGTTTTGGAAAAACGTAACTATCAGGAAGATTTTGATAGTATAAATGATAGTAATTGATGAAGTAAACAGTCGATGCACGTGTTGTTTTTTGTTGTTTTTTGGAATACATAAATGTGTCCAGCTCGCCTTTCTGGTGATTTACTTTCTCCGGTCAGAATCCAGAAGATCCCTCGCCTGCTAGTAGCTGCCGCGGATGGTTACCTTTACATCTACAACCTGGACCCCCAGGAGGGTGGAGAGTGTACCCTAATGAAGCAGCACAAGTAAGACTTATAGAGTTCTTCACAGAGGCTAGGGTGCTTTTGTGTCCCAAAAAAAAACAAACTCATTCCCTATTGGTCGCCTGTTGATCGTGGCGGAAACCAGTGTAGGTCCTTATATTATCAGGTCTGCAATTTCTGACTTGGTCGCTTGTGTCCGTCGGCATGTAAAGTTCAGGGCTGCCTCACTTCTACCTTTATTTATCCATTCAGGTTGGATGGCAGTGCGGATTCGACCAACGAAATCCTGGAACCGGCGACCCTCGATCGTCCACTTGTGGCCCAGACCTACGGCACTGCTGTGGCCAGAGGTAACGCCCGCCACTCACTCGGGATGTGACTCAAACCTGACACGGGATGATGTTGTAGGAATGAGACTTGCGCACCTTTAACCTGAACTTGTTTCTGTTCGCGACATGCGCGCTTTTACGTTCAGATGGTTTCTAAAACGCTTTGGTTTCTCTGCATTGTTACCTGGCAGGTTACTCCGAGGATCAGGGGGCAGTCGGAGGCGCCAGCATGGAAGATGACGTGAGTTCCCTGCGCCTGGACGAAGAGAACGAGCAGCCACCCATGATTCTGGAGACTGACTGAGCGCCGGGCCGTCACACTAAGTAGCAGGGGACGGATACTTCAGTGACGTAGCAGAAAGGGACTCTTGTTCTTGTTCTTGTTCTTCTTCTTGTCACTGCTACGGACTCAAAACAAATTGGGGGAGAGATTAAACCAGGGGAGGTTTTAAAATCGAGCCTAGCCATGTATATACAATATATTTAACGTACGTGTTCCCTTTTCTCCTCCTGTGGCTTTTTAAATGTCGATGCCTGGTCGCGTCTGTTCTGTTTGTCCCGCTCGGAACGGAAACGGAGCTGCTGGGCGCGGCCCGTGAGTCACCTGGCTTTGCATGCGCCCGGGCCGAGGGTAGGCGGCCGCGGATGCGCCCGGCGGTCTGTCCCCGCGAGCGCCATCGGTGCCGTGCGTTTCACAGGGAAGCAACCTGCCCAAGGCCCGACGTGCAGGGTGCATGGTGTAATGTTAACTCTGACAGCTGGGGGGCGTAGCAGATGAGGCATCAGAGGTGTAACAACTAGGTTGCAGAGCAAATCCGCAAATCGCCAGGGTGGTGTTGTAGCCTTGAGGGGACGCAACAATTAGCATTATGATTACTTTAGTAAATATCCATCTGTACAAATTCATAAAGGGCAAAGTTGTTGGATTTGAAGATCGCTCTGGACACGAGTTCTGGGCTACTAAATGTAGCTAAATGGGAAGGATTCAAAAAAAACTATTGCTTTGCGTGCTTCTCTGTAATAAAGACAAAAATATCCCCTTACAGCAAAGAGACTGCTAGCTTCCCTACGTGTATATACTTTATTTAAACACTTCGGCCTGCGAAGACAAAATGGAAAAGCGGGACAAACTGACATTGGGACGGAGCCCCGTTTGACGAATCCTAATCGGGCTTGTTGCCGTAATGAGGAGCTGACTCAGCGAAGACCAGGTGTGGGTGTGGCTGTAGCGGGGGATGAGCCAATGAGGGGCAGGTGGTTTATAGACGGATGTTTAGATTTTATTTTGGGGAATGAATGAACTCTCCCCCCCCCCCCCCTGCCCGCCACTTGTGTAGTCGGTGATCTTTGAGGGTAGCGCTGAAGTCTAACTTTACTCTTCTTATTACTCATTCTTTGTTCTTTTGCATTTGAGTGGTGCACAGCATTACATTAACAAAAATGATGCCGCTCAAATCAAATTTGTTGATGCTGGTTTGGAGCCAGCCCAGGTCTAATGGCAGGTTTAAGCCCTAAGTTTACTTTGAAAACGGATTTCTCCGGTAATCCGAATACAGCCGCTCCGTTGTTTTAGGTTAGAAGGGTATCATTGCAGCAGCACTTCCTTGTCTTCAACTCGCTCACTGTCGCCAGTTTGATGCCGTTCCGTGTATAGATAGGAAATGTTGGTTCAGGTCAATCCTGGGGACTAATGCTAATAACTGATAGGTTACTTTGAATACACAGTCTGAAGGCTGACTTAGACCATGTGACATATATTCTTCCAAATATCATTTTTAGTGTCTCTGCGACTCCCAAAAGAAGTTGTTTTTAGCTCTGAGTAGATATCTGACAATGTTCTAAATGGTTCCAGCCGGGAAAATAGATTTTTACTGCACATTTTAAGATGTTACAAGAAGGGCGTTCATTGTACCATTTCAGTAAGAATGTGCCCTTTGACCTTCCAGTATGTTGGGCAGTGGAGAAAGTGCCATTGCCTTGTATGTACCACGTTTACACACATGATCCCCTAGTTCCCATGAATGTGTTAACACAGAACAAATTCCATTACATTTTACAAGAGTTGGTCTCTTTCCCGAGCTGCCATTGGACTGCCTAGAACTAAGCTGCCACCTTAGTTTTCTAATGATACATACATTTTTTTTTTGTATAAAATGTGAATATTTCCTTTAAAAAAAACAATATTAACCCAAAGACTGATTCTTCTGTGAACAATAAAGACTCTCCGTTCTGTGCGCTCGAGTTTATTCTTCCTTATGCGCGTTTCTGCACAGTTGGATCACCTCACCAGAGGTGTCTTATTTATTAGATGACACTTCAAAACCATCCAGGCAAGGTGAAACGTACCATACATTTTACAGAAACTGACAGCTAGGTGGGGGTGGGGAAGCACATCATATCCCACAGCATCTGTGAAAACTTGCAACATAAAACCAATTGCTCGAAAATACGAAAGCTGTACGGGACCCTATTTTACCATAACAAAAATCATTATTATATCCATAATCAATTATATTTCTGAAAACATATATACACTACAGTGAATATATATTTTGGAATTGACAGCAAGTGCAGTTGTCTTCGTTGGTGGCAGCCAAGTTAAACAATCTTCAGGTCTTTCATAGCGGATTCCAGGGTCTGAAACCAAAGGTTTAAAAATGAACGAATAGGAACAAATAAATCAACTGGGGTGTTCAGATGTTGAGTGAAGAACGGGAGGCCTTACCTTCACGTCCCAAACAGCTATCCCTCCATCCATGCCAGAGGTGCAGAATTTGGAGCATTTGGTCTTATCACTCTCCAGCACTGAGATTTGACTGTCGGTCACACATAACCCCAAAGTTAGCAAAGTGATTTGTAGCTTTTTTGTACATATTTAAAAAAATATGTAGTATTTGTAGTATTTAAAATGACTACATTACTTGTCTTATACTTTCGTAATGTTAAAATATGCATTTAATAACCAGCCTTAATAATAACCACCATTTGTTAATCAGACCCAAACACCCGTGAATTATGTATGTAATATATTATAAATATCCCACGCACGTTCCAATCAAATCATAATCAGGGCAATAAAAGTAATAAAGGTTTTTTAATGTTTTAGCCATTTTCCTCTAACCCCATGGGGATCTTCCGTATTGTCTTAGAATTATGCAGACGTAGTGATGCTTGTCCGACAGCCTGGTGGGGTGCATCAGGTGTTCACATTATTTTTCTCATTGCATCCACAGGGGGCATAGCTCTTTACGCAAGGCTGGAATATCCGAAAGAAGCCCTTGCCTGATGCTGTTCTTATGCAGAGACTCCAGCACAGCCTCTTTGGTCTCGGTTGTGGCCTTCTTATCCAGGTTCTGGAAGCGCTCCCTGGCTGTCATCCCTCGCTGGGCACTCTGCTTGGGCACGTCCAGCTTCCCGCCGAAGGTTATGGTCCCCTTCGCCGCGTCGTAGACGAAGAGCACCGGGAAGCAGTCGTGACCCTGAAGCACATTGCTGTCATTGTCGACACGCCGCCACAGATTCTGAGCACCGAAACCAAGGGCCTGTACTTACCGCCGCCACTATGCTGTTCTCAGTAATGAACGTCACACACAGGAGGGGCAGGGTCTCCGAGCTCAGGACGGCAGTACTGATGGGACAAACACGAATATAATAAGACCACAGCTCTGCCCAACGATGGTGAATGAAAAATGACATCCCTAATACCTTGCATAACACATGGAACTTAGTTCCAGCGTGTTGGCTCTGAAGCTATCCTTTTGCATTTCTGCTAAGCTCTGCGACTGCATTTGTTTGTATGACGGCTCCAATTTCCGCTCCTGGTTAGGTTCCCCGGCGCTCACAGGTACTCACACAGGGGGCTTCCCTCCTTCAGCGACGGCCACAGTGCTGTCATGACTGGCCCAGGCTACACGGTTCCCACTGCTCGAGAAGCAGACGCCATGGACCCAACCAGCCGTCCCGCTCGACTCAAACATCACCTCGCCGAAAGGCATCTTGGAGCCCCATGACGTGGGGGCTGGCTTCTCCTCCACCTCTTTGATGTAGGCTGAGAAAATCCTGGTGCGAAAGGAGCATGTGAGTTGAAATAAATTTCTCTCAATGAAAAAATCCAGCCACAGCTAGGTTTTTCCTTTAGAAAACGGTGGGTTTATAAAATGACATCATTTCCATGTGACACTCAGGTCAGGCGAGGTACACGAGAATCGCGCTGAGAATAACATGGTCAGTGTACCTGCATTTGAAGTCACACGATCCAGCTGCCAGTAGAACGTTGTTCGGATGCCAGTCCAAACTAAGAATTGTGGATCGAATCGGCTTCTTGATATGCTTGCAAACCCACCTTAAAAAATTTTTAAAATAATAAATAAATTGATCTTCTATCAATGGGTCTAGATTCCAATAAAGCCCATTCAGAAAGGTTTTCAGATGCCAGACAATTGATAAAAGCAGAACCGTATCATGAGAACGATTTGTGACCTTCATTATGGAACACATTGTAAAGTACGCACTAGTAGTAATAGCGCCCGCTACTGCCCAGTGCATGACCCTGCTGGGGCAGCTGATTGGAGAATTCAGTCAAGCAGCAGTAGTGACGACACCAGTAGTGACGACACCAGTAGTGACGGCACCAGTAGGGACGGCACCAGTAGTGAAGAAACCAGTAGGGACGGCACCAGTACTGAAGATACCAGTAGGGACGGCACCAGTAGGGATGACACCAGTAGGGACGGCACCAGTAGTGAAGGTACCAGTAGTGTCGGCACCAGTAGTGACGGCACCAGTAGGGACGGCACCAGTAGGGACGGCACCAGTAGGGACGGCACAGTGAAGCAGCAAGGCGGTGTCACTGGTCAGCATTTATTTTTCCATTAGTTTGTCTACGCCGACTGCATTAGATTACATTGCATGATAGCGATAAAGCCATGTTTATCATTCGTTTTAATAACACATCTTTTTCAATACATCGGACAGGGACGTAAGCAATCAGCAAAATATTTTTTATTCTTGATAATAACCAAATCACTATCATTAAAAATCTGTTTAATCGTTTAATGTGTAGTATTTCGGAATTAATAATCAGATGATTTTTAATTTCCAATGTCCGATGGTGGTTTAGGCAGCTAACAGCAATTTTTCAACTATTACTAAGAATGAATTTCAGCTCAGCTGTAAGACCACTTAAGTTGAATGAAACACATGACCTCTTTTATCTGTCTTGTAATGGCTACTGATGGGTCATGCATAATAATCTGAATTTAGAATTATCGTTGCTTAGTGATCCAGTATTTCCAGAAACATCACACTTACATTAATCACAGATTCCATTATGTCTCTCTTTTTCTCAAAAGGAAAGTGAAAAGGCATAGTGGCCTAGTTCACATTTAGGAAAATACAAAGCTTGAATGAATTAATCCTACAGCCATATGCTTCGGTCCAATGTGGATCCTGGGTATAGCACAGATTGGGCAACTGGTGGGGGAACCGGGTTTGTAGTCCGCAGAGACTGAGAATGAGGCTGATACTGTTTGCACATAGGCTGCTCGTTGACGATAATTAAATCTAGCCAGGTTCGTCCTGCACAGTGTCAGAAAAAACCTTGCCAGGACGAGGGCTTCCTCAGACTACCGAACACAATACACAGGCCATTAACGGTAGCCCGTGCCAGGGGCTAATGCCTCTGGCCACCCTGCTCACCAGTCGTTTTCCTGCTCAAAGTAGCAGACGGAAATGAGGCGGGAGCCACTGCCCACGGCAAACTTGTTCTCCTTGGGGGACCAGCGGACGCAGCGGGCAGCGCGGTTGATCCTCAGGATGACCAGGGTGGGCTTCCACACGTCGCCCTTCAGGGACCAGACGTAGGCGTTGCGGTCCGTGCCACAGGTCACGATGCGGTTGCTCTCCGGGGCCCAGTCGATGCCTGCGGGGCGTGGGAGGGGAGAGTCACACCTACGCCCTTGGCGGCTTCGAAGGGACCAGGCAGCGCTCAGCAGCAACGGTCAGGTCTCACCTGTCACCTGCCCGTTGTGTTCCTTCAACACATGGATCTTGGTCCAGTTCGCACCTTCCTTCTTGTAGATATGGACGTCGTGGTTATTTGGGCACAGTGCAATTTCTTGAAGAAAGAAAAGTGCAGACTTAGACTGACCAGGGCACCAAGTGGCATTTTGGTTCTGGACAGAAGGTGGTAGAGGTTCAGGTCATATGAGAAAGGAGGTCATAGCCTTGAGAAACCTACTTCAGTTGAATTGTTTTTAGTAAATATTTACAATACTGAGCAAAAGTCCTAGGCACCCTAGCTTTTTTGCATAAAATGTAGTCTTTCAAGTTAATTTTCTGCATTATTTTATCAGTAGTAAAAACATTTTTTTAGATGTCTAAACATTCATTTTCTGAAAAAGAACAAGGTCACAGATGGTAAGGTCTCCACAGAGCCCTGATCTCAACATCATGGAGGCTGTCTGTGATTACCTGGACCTGCTCGGAACTATCTACCTGCCGATTGTCTAATAAAACTGCACAACAGTGTACCTAAGAGAATTAATGCAGTTTTAAAGGCAAAGGGTAGTCACAACAAATATTCCCTCCCAATTTTTTTTTGTTTATTATCCTTTATAGTATTTATTTTATATTTAGTAACTTTTAATTTCATTATTTTTGAAAGCGTCTTCACTTTACATAATTTCTTTACACGTGCCTAAGACTTTTGCACAGTACTGTATATAAATTGGCTTACATTTCATTCATTTCAGAGATTTGGAAATGTTTTCTAGACCTTAACAACAAAACTATACAACATATGATGTTGGACCCTACTTTTTATTTTGGGACAGGTTAAAGACCAGTTAGTTTTTCATAAAGTAATGACCTCAGAATATAGTTTCTGTAGCCATACAAATATTTAAACAGACAAAACAGAAGGGAAAACATGGCCTTGCCTCCCACGCTGATTATACAAAATCAATGTTTACATTCACCAATGCTACACTGAGAGGGTGATGTGAGCAAAATGAAAGCCTCGTTTCATGGAGGACAGAGAACAGAGCAGAAGCCAACCAGTCTTTACTCAGGGAAACTTTTTATGACAAAAGTTTCCCTGACCAAAAAGCCAAAAAAAAAAAAAAAAACTTTTTAAAAATGCGTTTGACAAAGCTAATAGCTTTATTTGTGCTTGAGGTACGTACACAAACGATGACTGATCTCAACAGAGATGTTAATTATTAATTTCCGCTAACATTCCCTTTAGAGTGTGTTATTAGGAACCCTTTGTTTCCATTGCTTTGACATGGTGTTTCTTTCATTCACAGTTGGGTTTCTCGCTTTTGTTCTGTGTTCTGCTCAAATCTCGACCAATCGGCTGCAGCAGGCCTTGCATGGTAAAAACAGGAAGTCTGGGTGAAATTAGTCACTGCTGGTTCTCTCATCATCTAAAAACGGAGGCAGCAGAAGACGCTGAAATGATCGACTAAGCGTTTCTTCCTGGAACGGCATGTGTTTTATGTGGCATTGAGAGGTTCAAAATACACTCATTTCTGCTGCAGTACATTCGTGAATGAAAGCTTTAGTTCGCGTGCTTTTTAATGCAAGACATTAACAGTGGCGAGTTCAAAAAGGCGTTCTTTGTGCTGGAGTCAGCCCAGGATTTCGACCAATCCATGAAGGCGATGATTCAGCCAACCAAACCTCATGCTTTGGGGAACAGTGGTTTCTGAAACTAGTGGGCAACACTCTTTGTTGTTTACCATTTTCCTCTTTCTTACACACGTGCTTTTTGCAGGCTGCAGCTCACTCTGCAGATCAAAAGAAAACTACAGTTCTGGGAGCAGAAAAGCGGATTCTAGTCCTCGGCTGGGAATTACTTGCTATTTAACGAGTCACAGAGCATGAATATATTCAGAAATATCCAGCTGTGTTTAAAATGTAAACTATGGATACCACCATTAGACTGTTTGCGACCAAGTAGCAAGTAAAAAATATTGAATAATTGTTTATAAAAAATCCTCTGGTTCCGTTAGCCTGAATCTACAAAGCCTCTATATGCCTATCAGACTTTTCCTAGTTACCTGCAGAGGGAGCAGTACATTCTAAGTCTCATCCAGTGGCACAAAAACAATCAATACATTTGGGAAACATTCAACAGAGGGTTTCACAACGAAAGGTTTTCACATCCCATACCGTGACACTCTATGTACACAAGTTGACCCATCGTTGAACTCTGAATTAAAAAATGTTTTTTTTTTTAAAGACAATTAGCAAACGAAGCTGGTCTTTCGGAATATATGCTCTCGTAAAAACCTTGTCTTGGCTTAAAGGCAAGGAGTCTATTGCAGTGCACATGCTGTTGGCCTGGGTTCCAGCCACATACGGAACTCTAGAAGAACGCATTGGAGGCCTGTTTCTACTTTTTGTTCCAGAGGAAATACCTCGAGCACTCTGGCCCCCTGCCAGAGGCTATATTTAACTTCAGAGCTTACAGATGTCTGCGGACATGAAGATGTTGAGCGAAACCGTAGTGCTTCTGCACAACTTCTAGACCCTAAGACACCCGTCTTTATAGAGTGACCTACATGCACGGGCATACTCACGGGTGCGGTCTTTGTTCCAGGCGTGGCAGCTGATTGGTTCCAGAAGGAAGCTGTGGTACGCCATGGTCGTGAGAAACCTGAAATGGCTCAGTTTTAAAATTGGCTTTCGGGAGTATTGATTCGAACAGGTTTAGGTAATATATTGCAGTCAATAATGGAACTCAGACTTTTTTGAAATGGCATGGTAGTGCAAGCACTTTGGTTTTTGTGGCTGCCACTTCCTCAAACTTGCTGCAAAAGCGTCAGAGTGGAAACCTTGCATGTTTAACCGTCAGTTTCAAAGTTTAAGGCAAACGGATTCCAAAATTCTTTGTCTGGGCGGTAAAAAAAAAAAAGAAAGGTCATGTGGCCAGAGACATGTGTTTTTCCTCTTGTCTGGTTAATTAAACCCAGACCAGACAGGAATGTGGCATGAGGGCAAGTGTGGACTGATGGCCGTCGCACAACGGCGGGGCAGGAAAAAGCCAGAGTAAACACTTTCAGGGATGCAGTCGCAAGCCAGCCTGCGTCGGGCTGCGATCGGTCCACAAACACTGCTGTTAAACTGCCTTTTCTACCTGGGCCCCAGGGGTGTCTCAGAAAGACGGGCTGTTATTTCCGCAAAGCAAGCAGCAGCAGCAGCAGCAGCAGCAGCAGCAGCAGTCTCACTTCAGTGTTCTGTTGTTACCACCCGGTGGTAGCCCGCATCCTGCCGGCATCAGTTTAGCCCCAGGCAGAAAGCAACCAAATAGCATCTTTCAAAGTTCAGAGCATTCAACTCCTGCAGAGTCGTTTTTTTTAATACTTTCAAACTTTAGGACCGGACTACATCTGCTGCATTTGAAATAAGGAAAGGTTTACAAGCCTGTGTAAGCAGTAAAAAAAAAAGAAAGAAAAAGTTGTTTCAACTGAAACTAAACACTACCCTTTTTCAAGTCCTTGCATCAAGAAATCCATAGCTTAAAAAATAAATAAATAAATAAATAACTCTCTTCTTACCCTTGTAAGCGAGGTCAGCGGAGAGAAACGGTGGGGGAGGGGGGCCGAGGAGATGATACTGAGTCAAGCCCTGTTCGTGGACTCTGAGCAGTCGACACAAACGGGCGGCTGGGCTCGGAATGCGCAAGAGCAAACGCAACTTCTCTCTAAAGGCGGCTTCACTTCCCCCTTCCTGCCCAAGACTTACAACCACTTCCTCGTGTGGGCGGCTGTCAGCAGGCAGAGTGGGCCCGCAGTTTGTCTTCCCCTTGAGAACGCGCCCGAGGCCCCCCTCGCCGCCTGAACACCGAAGTCCCGCGGCACCACCACTGACCACCACCGATAGGCTAGAAAGAAAAAGCGGGGGAAAAGACATTTTTCCGTAGAAGGGTGGGGCTTGGCATGCAGCAGTGTATAAACAGAGACCTATTAGAAAGGCAAAGGCTAAAGGGACTCCAGACAAGAAGGAAAAAATGTGTTTGCTTTACATGAAATTGAAATCCACCCATTCTCTTGAGCAGGTTTGAAAGAGAATTCACTCCGAAAGCATTTCAGAATAAATGCTATTTAAGAAAAGTTTGGGACAGTGTTTGGGACCTTGCAAATACTTTATTATAGTATGATATAGAATGAAAACAACTATTAGTTTTAACATATATGGCATTATTGTGATAGATGGTTAAAATCAAAAACTACCTGCACACAGTTCTTTGGTATGACATAACTAGATAGATCCCATGCTATGACAAACGGAAAGGTTACTGAAGACATTAATCCCAAGCATGGAACCATTGTTTATGTAAGGCTTTGGATTGTAGAAGTTTAACTTTAACTATATATTAACCCTGCTTTCATACTGGCCAATAATATGACCTTCCTCTTCAAGCAGGGCTGGTACCTCAGTCACTAAAATTGCCCATTTTTTATTTTTTGCATTGATCATTCACACACTGTACTGCATCAAAATATCCTTCCAGAGCAACCAGCTGATTTTAAAAGCATTTCCAGTGTTACCGCCGGTGGAAAAAACACTGGCTAATCATTCGATTGACTGAAAAATCAACCCTACTTTAACATGTGTTTGATTTGAGTTGTCCACACAAGCACATACGCAAAACAAAGGAAGGGAGAGCAAACCAGGGGTGTAGCATACTTCATTTATTTTTTAGCAGACCATTTACATAACATTCCCCTTTTAAGTTACTGTCCTACAACGCCTCCGGATGAGATTAGCGTCGTGACCTGTACCCCACTGTGATACGGAAACTAAGTGAACCACGGCTCGAAGCAGAGCCCAAAGCTCACTCCCATTGGAGCCTTTTTTTTTTTTTTTAATAAGCAGTGATGTCACACGTAATTTACGCTCTGTGCTTTTATTGTGAGTGTTTTTTTGTTTTCTTTTCTGAAGCGCGTGTCAGAAATCCGCCTTTGTTGGTCTTTGAGCCGCTTCACGTCGGTGAACGCCGGTTTATTTTACATGATCCGCAGGCCTTGGGTGGAGGACTCTAGTGTCTGGGGAGAAAAAAAAAAAAAAAAAGGAATGACAGTTCACGACTGAAACGTTTTAGGTCACGGATAGCACTTTCCATGACTCCAAGACTTAAGTGAACAAGGTGATCGAATGTAATGGAAACGCTAGGGCTGCAATTATGAATCTAGGGTGAAGCATAATCAGGGTCGCACCAGTCACTGAAATAACGGTAATGTGTTGCTGGCACAATAGTTACGAAACATAAATGACATTTACCTTGAAATCCCATATGGTCATTGCTCCATCAATTCCTGTAGTGCAGATTTTACGACAATCTCTTTTGTCCCCTTCGTATATAGACACTTGGCTGAGAAGAAAAAAACAAACACATTGGCCATTATAAAGCCCTGATTCAAATCTAAATAAAAAAATAATAATAATTTCCGTTGACACCGATGCACATTGTTTGAATCCGTTTTTAAACTGAGCCATTTGATAACCGAATTTTGGAAATGGTCCTCTGCTAATTATGCTCCACATTTTCTATTGTTCTACACGCCTGTTTAGCCATGCTAAAAAGTGACTGACCCCAATTTCAAATGTACTGTTCCCCGCCACGTTCACCAACACTGCCAAAAGGCGTTTGCGCCTGCTCGTTACCATGTTTCTTTTATTGACAGCATTCCTTAGTAACGTCTGCTAAACGTTCTTATCACCACCGAATTACCGTTTACCTTTAATAAAGACGACTCCTTTTTTCTCTAAAAATGTTTCGTTGGAGGACAAGAACTGGAACGTACGTAATGCTGTTCTGGTGTAGCGTCTCCAGAGCAGTGTGGCGCTCCTCAGTGGTGGCTCTCTTGTCCATGTTGTGGAAGCGCTCCATGGCGGAGATGTTGCGCTGGATGCTCTGCTTGGGAATGTCCAACTTGGAGACGAAGGTCAGGTTCCCGCCGTCGTCGTAGTTGAACAGCATTGGGCAGCAGTCGTGACCCTGCCGGGGCGGGGGAGGAGGGCAAATGGCACGCCAGGGTTACCGGGGGGAGAGCGAGGAGGAATTGGACAAAAAGAAGATTGAACTGCGCTCAAAACTATTCGTCTGAAAACTATTTTCAAACATATGGAAATGGGAAAGTTTGAAAGAGTTTGACCGGCAGCCTAGTGGTTAATGACTTCTGGGCCGGCAGTTACACGTTCAGATCTCAGGACTGGCTCTGCTTCTGTAACCTTGAGAAACCGCGCTACAAACATCCAGCTGGGGTAAATGAGTTGTGTAAAACGGTAAGCGGCGAATTCCTAGATTAAACATTAGAGACGCCCCCGTGAGATGGCTACTTACGGCTGCCACAACGCTGTTCTCCGACACAAACACCACACTCAGAAGGGCCAGGAACTCCGTCTTCAGCTGGCAAGGTCTGGATGGAAGGAAGGCAAAGCAACATTTTTCCTTACTCACAAAGAATGTGCACTACAGTCACAACTACTTTTTTTACACTTTTTCTGTGTACCTGTACAAATATACAAGGAGTGGGATTCCCCCCCAGTACTCACGTGGAGCCTTTGGTGGGATCCACCACCGTTACCGTGCTGTCGTGGCTAACCCAGGCCAGGCGGCTCCCGCTGGCCGAGAAGCAGACGCTGTGGACCCACCCCCCGCCGCCAGCACCACCGAACTCAGCCATCACCTGCCCGAAAGGCATCTTGGAGCCCCACGGAGTGGGGGCCGGCTTCTCATCCACCTCCTTTATGTAGGCGGAGAAAACCCTGGATAAAGCGCAGGATCGCAGGAGAGGTCAGAACTAAACGGGTCGCAGGAGAGTTTTACACTCATACGTCATGGAAATAGGCCGTTATTATACGCACAGCTCAAATCTTCCCGCTGATCAAAAACAAACACACTATAGTATTTTTACAAACATACTATAGTTAGTTTTTTTCCCCTGCATCTGTAGTAAACGGAAGGGCCTCTAGATTTTATGAAAGATTTGTTCCTCAATTCTAAATAGATCTACTCTAAATAATTGGGTCTCACCTGCATTTAAAGTCACATGAGCCTGCCGCCAGAAGAACGTTGTTTGGATGCCAGTCTAAGCTCAAGACTGTGGAGCGGATTGGCTTCTTGATGTGCTTGCTTACCCACCTTGAGATTTAAAAGCAATACTTAGAATTTTAAAAAGCAACACATTTTGCAATCATGTTACTATCGCAGGGCAGTGTTGACGTCAAAAATAATTTGCCGTTTAGACTTTTTCTACATTCGGTCACATTAAATGAAAAGTATTTTTAGACGAAACGGAAACATTAAGTCTTTATAAATTGTACAAAAACTCTGGAAATGTCTACTAAGCTGCCATACTCGCGGAAACGTACCAATCGTTTTCGGACTCAAAGTAGCACACCGAGATCAGCCGCGCTCCGCTGCCCACGGCAAACTTGTTCTCCAGGGGAGACCACTTCACGAACGTGGCTGCCCGGTTGATCCTCAGAATAACCAGGGTCGGTTTCCACACGCCGTCCTTTTGGCTCCACACATAAGCGTTGCGGTCCGCGCCACAGGTCACAATGCGGTCGCTCTTAGGGGCCCAGTCAATGCCTGTTCAGAACCAACAAATAATTAAAATAAGATTAAGAAAATAAGAAATAAATAAAATAAGATTTACATGAGAGCCAAGTGCAGGCACCATTTTTCCTAACCCACTACCCTGTT